>JAKUCV010004980.1:0-215813 GCA_028386065.3 Turnera subulata
GTCCCGTTTAGGGAACTGCTTTTGTAATTATGCTCCAAGGAGCTGTAATAGGGTAGCTCACAAAATAGCTAGACTTGCTAATGTATACCCAGGAACTATGTTCTGGTCCTTTGTCCCTCCTGCTCAGCTCAGGGATGTTTTGTACATGGACATAATTAATGAATGAAGACGGCCTACGTCTGTTTATGATCAAAAAAAAGAAGTTATGTAGAAAGTAGAAGCTTACTGTTGCAAATATTAAGAGTGTTTTTGGAACCTGTTCTCAGGTTTTTAGTTTTCACTCTTTTTAAAAACTCTAAAAACTTATTTGGATGAAAAAACTCCAATAGTTTTGAAAAAAGCATCCCCCGAAAAGAGTTCTGTGGGAAGCGAAAACTGAAAACTAAAAAAAGAAGTTTTCACGCTTCTGCAGAAACTCGCGGTGGCATTTTAGTAATTAATGAAACATTAATGATAATATAAATCCTTGCATTTTCTCTCATTATTTTCCCCAAAACCTATTTTGTTTTCTCTCTTTTCGCCGGCCTCTCTCTCCTTCTACCTCTGCTCACCGGAAAAAACCCTCCTCCTTCCTTATCCACGTCCTCCACCGTTTCTATTATCCTCCGTGTGAAAGAACGACATCAGATCGAACCAAGCGAAGAGGTAGCATCCAGATCTACAACACCTATGAGATGTCAGATCTGAAGACGAGGGCAACCTTTCACTGTCGCCGATGGCGGCCAAAAATTAGCAGGGGGAGTTGGAGATGATACCGTGCAGGGAAATATTGATGTAGATTCCTTTATTTAATTTTTGGTTGAAAGATTGTAGAGAGAGTGTGATAAAAGAGAGATTGGAGGATGGCTTGGAGGCAGATACCCACCAGCACAAGGTCACTTCCGTTTACTAATCCATCATCGGCACTTGGGTTCTTCAGATTCTTCTCGGAAGCTGCCGCCTCCCCTTACCTGGGTAACATCCTCTTTGAATTTAATCCTTGTTTGGGTTTTGTTGTTTCCTTAGATTAGTAAACAGTAAACCATTACTGGGTTTTTAATATGGAAGGGTGTTTAGTGTTTTCCAGGTTTAAGTTTTAAACTTTTGATGAAAAGGTCTAATTTTCGAATCTAACGAACCGCAACACTCTGTGTCAAGCATCAATAACGCTGCCCCTTGGGTTGCAGGTTCAGAGGGAGTTGATGTTGGATTGTGTAACCGTGGTTTTGGTAAAGCTTTCAAGTACCACGATGGCTGGAGTCAATCGTGGGGTGGTGATGCTTTGAACGACAACGTTTAGATGACTGGTAGGAGGCTAGTGTTGAAACAGTTGGACCAGCTTAATGGGTTACTAACCATGGGCTTAACATAAAATTAGGACAATGACTAACATTATGGCTAAACATTAAATAAAATTAATAAAAGTATAACATCGTTTAATAACATGGGAAAGTAATGGATTAAAAATATATAACGATTAAGTAATTATTCGGATAATAATCTGGCCTAATTTTATAATTCATAATATTGGGAAAAAATTAATAAAAGATCCCTATTATTATTATTATTATTATTATTATTATTTCTTATTATTATTATCATTAATACTATTATTTTATTAGAACTCCTAATTTATCAATGTAATTTTTGCCAAATAAATTTTTGCATTTTTTTTTGAGAAGTGTTTAAAGTACAACATATCCAAACAAATTTTTCGGTGTTTAAAAAGGAAGTTTACTATAATAGCACATGCTGAACTTGAATTCCAAATTCTTACAGCAAGAAGGTCTATCCGAGAGAAATTAGGGGTTAATGAAACCTTTCACACGAATCCTTCACAAAATTATCAATCAACATTCTCAACTAATCAGAATTTCCTTATTTTTTCTGTAGTATTTGATTTAGCAAATTACTTTATTAATCTAATTACTTTATTAATCTAATAAGTTTATAATTTTAATGTTTAAAAACAGTTTTTGCATTTATTTCTGCCAAACAAGTTCTTTATTTTTAGTTCTTTAAGAATTGTTTTAAAGTACAAACATCCAAACGAATTTTCAGTGTTTAAAAATTCTCAAAACAGTTTTCAGTTCTTAATTTTCAAAACAGTTCTTAAGAACTAAAAACACAAAACAGTTCCCAAACGCACTCTAAAACGCCTACCATGTCTGGACGAAATTATCCCATTTATTTGGTGGTGGGTTTATCCAAACAATTAATTACCATTTCCATAAATAAACTGTATGCTATTAGTGATTCTTATTGGATAGACTTAAAATTTAATAAAATAAATGTACCATAAAAAATCGCGTAAATATCTTTAGGACACTGCTATGCCAGGCTTGATATGGCACAATCATGTCTTTCATAAATTCCTTAATGAAAGAATAAAGAAAAAGTCTTTACTTTTTTTTTGCTAATGCAAAAATTTAGGAGGAGGGGAGGTGTTTCCATTCTACGATTATGGCATGCTACTGATCTTAGTGAAAGTTTCGGTGATTCTTACAATGGAAAATAAAATTGTTGTGATTCCATTCATCATTCACGAAGAAAATCATTGATGTTTTTTTTTTTTTAATTTCCAATGATTGAAGATTGATAATTACTAGTCACTAGTTTGCTGAAAAACAATTTGCAGACAGAGAAAGTTACCAACAAGGAAATTTTTGTTCATTTACTAATAAACAAATTAAAGGCACGCAACCGAAGACATTTAAACAACAAAAAACTACCCATTGGTTCGTAAATATATCTTTGAAAAAATCTCTGTATGTTAAGCGCGCATTTTTTAAGGTTAATTAATGATTTAGCGAGTTATTGCCAAAGATCATCTGGCAACGACATGAATTTTTAAAACACCGTCCAGTTTTTTAATAGAAGAATCAGGATCCCAAAAATCTTTTAGTGATTGAGGCTTGTCAAACAAATCGTGTTGACCATTCCGCGAGTGTTATTTTTATTTTGTTTCAAAAACAAGGGAGGGAAAAAAAAAAACAGGTAGCCGCAACATAAAACGATCCAGACCACTGATTATCGCTTTCATATGATGAATTATAGTTAATTAAGCCGCTCGTCAGCACAGGAAAAAGAAATGACTGCTCGCTGGTTGCACATCTGCTCCCAAATCTTGAAGACATCCCCCCACAAAAGATAGGCCGGTAAGCAACACATATCGAATTAGTTATGCCTATAACCACAAATTTGGCCTTAGAATCCAGCCCATAGTCGTCAGCAATTTTTTTTGGTTTCCATCCAGCTAGAGCTTTGTCTCGATTAATACGGATTCGACTCGCATCACACCTGAGTATGGTGGGTGAATCTCTCTGTAGGATTTTTTTTTTTTACGTACACAAAGACTCGAACTCAACATCAAGCAAAACCAAACTGGCTTTACCACTTGGAATGTAAAAATTTGCTATACAGGCTATGGCCAGTCTTTTGAAACCTGGACCAGCCTGACCAGTAGAATTCAAATAACGGTAAGTTTTTTCTTTTTTGTAATTTTCGGTTACACCTGAGTTTGATCACAGTTTAACTGGAACAATCGTGTGACCCTGGCTCGACTTGGTCAATCATCGATCCCAAGTTCAACGACCTTAGCTATGGCCCAGTGCACAATGGGGGAGTGGACCGTCCGCCATAAATTGCTCTAGAGTTTTCGCATTGTGGAAAATTGGAAGAGTTACGTTTTCGTTTGAATATAGATATTCAGCCCAACGAGGTTCACAGTTTGCATTAATTTTCTGCAGTTAGGTACCAGTACTGCACTTTTTATTACCCCAGGAAACATGAAAGTCTAAAAATAGCAGACCTGCAGTTATTGAAGGAGAGCAGAAGAGCAGAGACTTATGGTAGTACCTGTTTCCACGTCCGGCTATATTTAGTCAGGGTCCTGATATTTACGTGTTAAGGAAAAATTGCAGTGAGTCCTGATAAACTCTCATGGATTTTTTTCAATTGCAGGTGGATGTTATGGAACTCTTGGAGTTAAATCGAAACCTAGAACCACAGAACTGTCTCTTGGTTCGTAGTAGATATTAATGTAAGCACTTGATATTTTGCAACCTGGCCACCTGATCGTATCTGAATGCAGATAGGTACTGACATTTTTTGCGATATTTTATGCAGATATTCTAAGCATATACCACCATTTAATTTGGATAATAGCAACAATTTTACTACTTTTTTTTTTGTCATCGTAATAATTTTACTTGAATCAAAGGCAGGTGCGGTTCCTGATTATTTCAGTTGAACATGCCGGTGAGTTCAGTTTGACTCTAACAAGATTGTTGTTATTGACATTCTTGAAAATAGATTAAGGTGTGTAAATGGGGTCTCCACTATCCTCCAGTGGAGTACTGTTCTATGGTGGTTGCTGAAAAAATTCATCTGTAGTGGCATTGTCCCCCGCACATTCTTTATGAAAATTTCCATCACAAATAAAATGTCGATCAATTCAGAAGAGAAGGACCACCTTTCTATAGTTTCTAGTATGTAAGGATTTTTTTTTTTAATTCTGTAACAACAACCCTCTACCACAATATGTTTTCGACCAAAAGGAAAAACATTAAGAAATTCCCTGTAAGTGTAACGACCCGGGTAAAATTTTCGTGATTTTTACCAAGTTATTTTAACTTTTATGGTGGTTAATAAAATTTTTATCGCTGTTAATCAAGAATTTTACCAACCCGAGTCAATTTTCATTATTTTTACAATTTTGCTTGACCCTTGGCAATTTTCCAATGATCAACCGAACATGAGGTTTCAATTTCAAGACTTGTCCAACACACTAAATAATTTCTTTTATGACAATCATTTTTATTCTTACTACTTTCAAGAAGATTTTGATAATTTTTGGCAATGCATTTGCTTACTCATTTTTAATGATGTATTATATATATTCTTAAAATGAAAGATATACTAAATATGCTCTTCAAGGAAAATCTATTTTTCGATACTGGTTATATATCTCAAAAGTTCCTTAAAAATAATTTTGATATTAATTGGTTTATAAAAAATTTTGACAAGTTATGTTTTATTTTTTTTAAAAAAAAAGAGGAAAAAAATAAAGTTTACGGTGGGGTACAATTCGGTGTGGTTTCGGTGAAGGCAAGCCCAATTATTCTTGATTTTGTTTTCTTCCCTCACTTGTTTCCCTGCTTCTCCTCAATTATTTTCTCCACTAATTCACTCCCTCAATTATTTCTCCTTTATATCACTTTCAATTTATTTTTTTTCTTCACGCCGGCCCCTCCCATCTTTTCTTCCCTGTTTCTTCTTTGTTTTCTTTTCCTTTTCTCTTCTTTATTTTCTCCTCCCCTTCTCCGATCCCTCTGCACCCATCTCTCCCTCTCGTTCTCTTTTTCCCTGCCGTCATCATCATCACCTGCCACCATAACTATCGAGACCACCATCGTTTCCTCCCGCTCCTCTTCTCTGTCTCTGCACAACCGCCACCACCTCCACACGCCATCACCACCACCGCAGCTCCTTCAACTCTCCTTTTCCTTCCTTCCTCCTTCATCCTTCACCGCCCGAGTCCCTCTTTACCCTCTTCTGCCTTCCCCAAACTCGCTGCCGCCTCTCCTCCGTCATCGCTGCCGCCTTGGATCGTCACCCCAAGTCGCGGCGCCGACTCGACCCTTCTCCTCTGTTTTCTTCTTCCTCTGCCGCCTCTGCAAATCGCCACCGATCTCCTTTCCTCTTTCCTTGCTTTCCGGCCGCCGCTCTTGTTGCATAGTGCCGTCGCACTGGTGAGCCCCTGGCCCCGCTGTTTTCCTTTCTGCCCTTGTTTCCTTTAATTGTCTCTGGTTGTTGCTAATCGTTCTTGTGGTTTTTGGTTTGGGTCATGTGATTGATTGTAGTGGATGTGTTTTGGATGCGTGATGGTGTTTGTTTTATTTGGTATTTGACGGTGGATGCGGGTTGTGTGGGTATGAGATAGCGTTGGTGGGTAGTTGGGCAGCGGTGCAGCGTGGTGGCTGGGATGTTTTGATGTATGGTGAGCGGTAACGATGGGCTGGTATTCTACTGTGAACAGTGTCCGCCAAATTCCGGCGAATTTTCGGTGTCCCGGGATTTTTCCGGCGAACCCGAAAATGGACTGTGGGTAAACCCTTGACTCTTTTGGACTCATTCACGGACCTTTGGTGTAACGACCCGAGTAAAATTTTCGTGACTTTCACCAAGCTGACTTGACTTTTACCGTGGTTAATAAATTTTATCGCGGTTAATCAGGAATTTTACCAACCCGGGTTAATTTTTATTATTTTTACTACTCTTAAAATTATTATTATTATTATTATTATTATTATTATTATTATTATTATTATTATTATTATTGTTATTGCTGTTACCATTATTATTACTAATTTTTATAAACAACAATTATAGTAATATTATTAATATTTTGCTATGATATTTTCGTTACAACAATTTACCGATTATAATTTAAAAAGAAATTTCATCTTTTATTTCTAAGATATCTAATAAATCAATCTTTGGAAGTTTATGTTGAATTTTATAAAAGAGTAATTGTTAAACCATGATTATATTTTACAAGGATTAAGTTAAAATATAAAACACAAGGATCTGCGTAGTTTTGGCCGATACGACGTAGTTTTGGCAAAGCCAAAACATAAAACACAACCATGGCTGCGTTTTGACCAAAGGCTTGAGAGTGTTGACTGGACATCACTTTAGACATCTAAACGACGTCGTTTTGAGAGCTGACAAGGCAAAAATAATTGGCCGACAGCATCCTCTCCTTTCTTTTCTTCTTCATTTTCCTTATTCCCATTCCTTCCCATTACCTCCTCCACTCTCCCGATTCCCCTCCACCATCTCCATTTCTTTCTTTTCTTTAATTTATCTCTTCTCCTCCACTTCTATTTTTTTTTTCTTATTCCCTTGTTTCTTTCTATTCTCTGCTTTCTTTTTCCTCTTCCTTTTCTCTGATTCTTGATCCCCTCAATTTCTTTTTACTCCTCCCCTTCACCGAGTTCTTCACGCCTCTCCTGCAACCCTCCCTTTCCCTTGCTTTCTTCCTCTCCTCTCACCAAATTTAGCCGCCACCATACCATCATCCTTTGCCTTCTTCTCCTTAGCCTTTGCCTTACACTTCTCTCTCAGATCAATTCTTCAATTTTCACTCTGTTTTCCCACCTCTCTCAATCACTCATCAAGTCTCCAATCTCATGTTTCCTCCCAAGCATCTCTGGGCACAATCGTCGTTGCCACCAAAAATGGCTGTATAGCCGCCGGCTCCAAACCCCGTCTCTTCCTACCACCGTCGTCCTTCTCTCCAACGATGGCTCTCCTCTAGTTGCCCTTTTCCTTCCCCCTACTTTGTTTTTTTTGTACAATTAGGTTTTGGATCCTGGGTTGTGAGTTGTGCGGTCGATGATGATGATGGCAAATTGGGTTTGTTTGTGTTATTTTGTTGGGGGTCAGCGGTGGTGTCATGAAAAGTTTTGGTGGCTGTTGCCAAGCAGGAGTGGTGGTGGATGGATGGCTCGGAGTTGATGAATTGATGGGGTGGTGGGGTTGTATTGACAGTGAGATTGTGGGTTTTTCTGGTTTGGTGTTGAGGTGCTTAGTTGTGTTTTTTCTTTTTTTCTTTTTTTTTTCGTTTCTAGAGGAGTAGTGTTTGGATGGATTATACTTTGGGTTGGTTTGGCCGGATAGCTGCTGTCAATAGGGTGTTGCTGATGATGTTACCGTGGTCTGGTTGTTAATGGTGTTGATGTTGTGAAATAAGGACCAGATGTTATGATTCCATAGTAGTAGTGATGGTGATGGTAATGCTTTGTTGGTTGGAGGATTCAGGTTGTCTGCGTGTGTAGAGCAGTAGAGGTTTAGGTTGTTGATGGTTGCATCGATGGCAATTTTCCAGCGAGGCTCCTGGGACTTCACCTGGTGATGTTGAACGGTAACCCCTTGGACCCCGGACATCTAATGGGCTCGGGTTTGGGTGGTTTACACAATGGACTCGGAAACGGGCCGAACGTGTAACGTACCCATGTTCTCGATATTAACGGTTTCTTTAATGGCTTGATATAAACGGACATAATTAACTACATGGGTTAATGAAAGAATTTATTCGACCGAACGTTTTTATTAATAATTGTTACAGTTTCATCCGGATTATAAAATAATTAAATATTCTATGATTTTTGGAAATATACTTTTGGTCATGTAAGAATTTATAAAAGCAGCTGTGACATTTTATTTATGAATTAATTTAATATTTTCTTGGGAATAATAAATTATGCATGGATTTATATTTTCTAAGATACTTTGGCTATTATTATTTAAAGATTTAATTGCATAATAATAATAATAATTAATATTCTCATTATTTTCTAGTTTATTGGAGTAATATTTTGGATATTCAAATATTTATTAATAGTAACCAAACAAGTTTATTTATATAATGTCTCTTCAGCTAAATAATTATAATGGACATAATACTTATTTATTGGCTTATATTAGTGACTTATAAGTTATAAAATTTAATTAATTATCAGCTATAATATTATTAAGGTATCACTCTTTTATATTGATAATTATCGAAAATACTACCACTTATATGAAATTTTATTTATTTAATATTTATGTATTAATTAAATTGGTTATTAATTATTTATGATTGTTTATACTATTGACGGGTTATTGTTGGAATTTTTATTTGTCAAATATATATATTTCCTACGATATATATTGAATGAAGTACCTAAAGAGCCTTTGGCTATATTTTTATAACCAAACAGTTTGTCTCTGAGGGATTATTTTAATATTACTCGTTCATATAATTATTTACTATAATTATTATGACTTATCAAATGTGGTTAATTTAATATTTATTTGTAGATTAAATTATTATTATTATTATTGGTTATATTATTCTACCAGTTTTCATTATTTATCGGCTCCACTACTGGTATTATTTTCGTATTTGTTAACTATCAGTTGGTTATCAAGTAAATAATTATTTTGTAAGACACTGTATTTTTGAAAAATATATATATATATGTGATCATTACTTTTGGGAAAATTATTTTATGATAGAAGAGAATATATGTGGTATAATTATTTTATGGAAATAATTTTTGGAAACGAATATATGATATGATAATAATTATTGTTATGAAAAATATTTTTGGAAGGGGTATTATCAAAGTATAATATTGGATATATATTATTCATATACTATTTAGACGTATTTAACGTTACCACTATTTTATAATCAATTCTTACTAAGCGTATATATGGTTATTACTATTATTATTATTTTATCGAGAATAAGTACTTATGAAATATTATTTACTTTGAAATATTACCAAATATAATTTATACAACGTATTTGTGTATATACATATTTTCTTGTCATAAGCGACCTAAGGGCCGGGATGTCGGCTTGGGCGCTCGGTTTCGGTTTTTGATTTAATCAAATACACTTGATATAACCGTTGGATTAAATTAATTACCACCAAGTTGGAAGAACTGTTTGGTAATAAGATAACTATGGAGAAAATAAAATGAACAGAAAAGCCGTATAATAACTGTTAAACCGGTATCATGCATAATCATCTTGTTGGTGCATTATAAGTGATTGTGTTTCCATATATGTATAATAGGGACATTGAGGTTTGATCGGATAGCAGTTTCAGAGACACATCAGGTGAGGATGGATAACCCTTGTTATGTTGCCTGTAATACTTTGTGTGTTTTGTTGTTTGATTGAACCGCGGAAATATTCACTGTTGATTATTTGTCTGCTATGGTTATTGCTGTTATGATTATTGGACTATTGGCCATGGAAAATTGATAAAGGATATTGGAAATGGACAATGGATAATTGGAAGTTATGTTGACGACTTTATTGTCACTTGAAAAGTAGTGGTCTGACTCGATGGGTAAAGACTATTTTGTGGTGGCCTTGACCTGGGTTCTTGTGGAAGCATGTCTATGCTTGGGATGTCTATCCCGTTGATTTATTTGGGATGTCTATCCCTGGGTTCTCTTGGTTTTGGTCAGGCACCCGAAATATGTTGATATCCAGGTCTAACCCCTAGCTTGTCCAGTGACGGGGCCCGGAAGATAAAAATTGGTAATAATAATAAGATATTCTTTTGGTCTTGGCTCAGTCTTGTTTGAGATGTACTGTTGTTTTGCTTGCCTGTGTTTTCTTTACAGTATTACGGTTGCCTGCATATCACTGTTTATCCTTCGTCGGTGAGCACTTCGGACTCACCCCTCGCCTGCGGGTTTTCATCCCGTAGGTTGAGTTGTTTGTAGTGCAGGAACGTACGAGGAAAGCTGCGGCGCACCCCTCGGGCATGACTCGGATCCATTAATTTGCATTTGGAGTTTTGCATATGTTATTTATAAGATTATAAATGCTTCCGCTGTGTTGTTAATGTTGAGATACCCGAGGTCGGGTAATTGTTATTATGTTGGGCCGTTGGGCCGGATTTGCTGTTGAATATATTATTTGTGCCACATGTCGGCACTGTTGCTCGGTAATTACTGTGTATTGGGTAAATTTAGGTCGGGATGTTTCATTTGGACATATGCATATTAATGAACCTGAGCCACGTTAACGGACTCAGACTTTTTAAACGGCGATAATTAAACGAATATTAATTTATAGTTTTCTTTCCTTTATTTTAGCTTATGCTTTTATTTAAATTATGGATTTATTTAATTTTCCGACTGGGCTATTAAAAGGCCCATTGTATTTAAATTCCGGTTTATTTAATTTCAATTGGACTAATTAATAAAAGGCCCATGTCATCTATTTATTATAATTGTCTCTTGTTTAATTTTCAAAATTATGTTAATATTAGATTTCCATTGGGCTAAACGTTCGTGAAGGCCTACCGTACTTAATTCCCTAAATTTCTTTAATTACGTTTTAGTTGGATTAATATTATAAGGGTCATATATATATGGGTATTCTTCTATAATGTTTATTTTTATTTCTTTGGGCAAAAATAATAATAGACCCATTACTTATTTTACATATCAATTCTATTCTTATACCTATTGTACTACCGTTATTTTCATTGTCTGAAGTAATGTCGGGCTATAATTTGGTCTTTAAATACCGAATATAATTTTATATACATACCTATACATATAGAAGTACTATAAAAATAAGTGGATTTAAATTACGGATCAGCGATATTATTTTTGGATTTCACTAAGTATTTATAAAACTATTATATATATACATTAAAATTACTTTATGCCGTATATCGACTACGTTAATTTCTTACTACTAGAAATATTTTCCATATGACGAATGTATTATCGGATATAATATTAAATTCCTTTTTGACGTTTTCACTATTTTAGAATCTTTGTTTACTAAATGTATATACATTTATTGTTATTTTCTCGGTAACGGCTATTTTACGAAATGTTATTATTTTATATCAAAGTATAGACTACAAGTATTTCATGGCTATAATTATTTTACCGCCATAAAGGAAATGAATAATGGAAACGGTTTTGGAACGACGATAACGATGTTAATTGTGGAAAAGCATAATAATAAATTAATCTCATGCATTGCATTCTTCGATGTGCATTATATGTGATTGTATGTGTTGACCTGATATAGGGACAGATAAAGTCATATGGATTACGTGCTGGTATCAGAGACATACCAGGTGAGGATATAAACTTCGGAATGTTGCCTGTGATACTCGAGCTGCTGTTTGAACTGTTTAATATTTTGTTCGTTTTGTTGATACTTGCGTTGATTATGGTATACTGGATAATGTTGAGATTTCTGTTGTGAAACTTGCCTTGATTTTGAGATACTGAATTCTGTTGTGAATTCTCTGATAATTGGATTGCTTGTTTGAACTGCTGAGTTGTTATGGTTTCTGTGAATATTGTTGATGGTTGAGTCTTGTGACTGATCTCGGTGAATTCTGTATGAATTACGGTTTGTTGGTGATGTTAGACTATTAGCAGAGATTTGGTCTGTTAACTGTGGTCTAAATTTACTTAATTGAAAGATAGGTTATAAAGATGAGCTTGATTCCCAGATGAGCTGTGAGGCTGAAAGCCTGCTCGGGAAGTGTGGTTGAGAAGGTATACTGGAATATTGATAATATAAATGGTTAAGAGTCACGTGGAAAGTAGAGGTACGACCGGATGGTTAGATACTATTTTGTGGTGGTCATGATCGGGGTTACTTGTGATAAGGATGTTGATCCTTGATTTGATATTGGGATGTTTATCCCTGTGATTTGGTTTTGGGATGTCGATCCCGGGTTCTGTTTGATCTGGCACCCGGAATGAGTTGATAACCTGGTACGACCAAAGTTGATCACGTGATGTTAACCGGATTGTTGAAAGTCGGAGAGTATAATAAAAATGGAAATAATAAAAATATTAATTGTCACGGTTGGATGTTCGTACGGCCAGAGGCGGTAGTCTGGGTCCGTAACGGCCCTGTGATTGTTTTGATTTGGCCCGTAACGGCCTGCCATGTTGATTTGGACCCGTAAGGGTCCTGTGATTATTTTACGTGGAGGTACTAGTGTGGGATCCACGGGCTAGCTAGCTTGGCTACCACAGCACGGCCAACACCTGACTGATGACAGGGCCCTAATAAGTTATTAATAAATCATATAAAACTAGCATAAGAGGAAAGGGCGGACGGTATGTCCAGGTTAGAGATGTACTTGTGGAGTCACATCATTTTTTTTATCGATGTTCCTTTTGGTGATATGATTTTGAGTAATATTATCCCTGCTTGATGGTTATTATATTTGGGTGCACTTGTGATCATTCTGTTGCCACTGCTGTATGCGTGATGTGTTCTTTCTAACTCCTTTTTTGATATCTTGATGTTCCCTGATTTGATGCTTGATGTTATTGCGGTTGCTTGTATACTTCGGTTTATCGGTTTATCGGTGAGACAGTGGTTGGTCTCACCCCTCACACAGTCTTTTCAGGATGTCTGGTCGTAGAACAGGATTGCATATCGGCGGCTGCAGTGTACCCTCGGGCAGGACTCGGATCCATTAGTTTGCATTGGGCTTTGCATATGTTGTCTCTGAGATTATAATTGTTTTCGCTTTGCTATTGTTGTTGAGGTACCCGTGGTCGGGCGATTGATGTTATCTTTGGGCCATTGGGCCAGTTTTCTATTGTATTTGCTATTTATGCCACATATCGGCACTGTTGTTCGATAATTACTGTTTGTTGGGTAAATAGAAGTCGGGACGTTTCAGTAAGAAATTCACTACTTACTCCCTGTACTGTAAGGAATTCACTACTACGGGGAAGAAGTATTCCAGTTTAGGAGAAGCTCTTCTTCCACAAGCTGTTATGATTTATATCCATACTTCTTATTCCAAAGGTCAATTGATGCATCCATCTAGCTACTACTGAACAGTTTCTGGCAAAGATAAGGTTTGAGGTTCCCACCAGATCCGAGGAATATTTTCCGTTGTTGGGCCAAAATAGGGAGATACGACAGTTGCAAGTTCCAAAAAATTCCATGGTTTTCCGTATTCCGATGCCATTGATTTGCACATTTAAAACAAATTAAATCGTAACTGCGTAAGAATCATGTACCTAACCTTTAGAAAAAGATCGTAGGACTTGGTTTAGATCATTTTTATGCAGATTGTAAAATCTTAATACTTGAATGAGGATTCTAACAACTGCGACCGATTGCCATTGTTTGGAAGCACCATGAGGTCCAAGTGAGCTAGAATTTTTTAACTGGACCTAATTAACACCCAGAGAGAGAAGAAGGAAGGTTCTCAAAAGCAGACTGGCGGTAGAATTCACAGATTTATATGGGATTGAATCAAAGGTTCAACCAAGTCGAATACACAGAAGAATACTGTCCTTGATAAAGAATTACGGGACCCTGGATTCTTCGTGTGGTTTCTTCATGTCATATCATGTTGAGAAACTATCTGGGCTGAATTCGGGTAGAGTTTGATGCTCACTTAGTGAGACATGCAACCCATTCCAATCGAATCCACGATCGCACAATTCATCAATCATAACGGGGTCACGATGACTAAAGGAATGGATGGCCTTTCAACATAGAAGCCCAACCCAACATCAGAGAGACAAAACGTGAACTCCCAGCAGATTGGATCATGTGGACCCATAGAAAAAGAATGGATAATTCGTCTCGCATACCCAGAAACAGAAATGTACAGTTTTCTAACCCATAATGGATAATTCGAACCCAATTCCTGTCTTCTGTCCCTTGTAAGAGGAATGGATATGGCAAACAGTCTAAAGTCTAAACTCGTTCACGAAACTCAATTGTAGGAGCTGTTGCATTCCAAGTTTCAACAATCCGATATTTCTAAGTTGTTAAAACAAAAATCTGATATTTCTAATATCAGGGTCCCTTACACTTTACAGGTTCATTTTCTATTACCGAAAGGATACATATAACTTTGGAGAAATAAATAGTATTTCTCTTCCATGTATTTCTCTTTTTTTTTTTTTTAAAAAAAAAGAGAAAACAATATGACATTTTCAGCCTTTAAAAATGAATGACAATCTGAAGTCTTTTAACTTCAAAGCTTTTCATGCTGGATTTAATCGTATATTAGTATAACTCTTCCTTTGGCTTTAAAAATATCAAGTAGCTAGCACCTCTAAAAAACATATTGTCAAGTGACCATTGTTTTGGGCTTACTACTCTAACACCCTCCCTCAATACCTTGTGCTTTTTAATTCAATAAGGAGAGAGGCATGGGGATTCGAACACGCGACCGTTTCGTCATTATGGCTCCGCTACCATGTCAAGTGACCATCTCAACCAAAAAGCTTAAGATGATGATTGAAGCCCCATGATTAGTTTTGGGCTTACTACTCTAACACATATTCACTATCATGTATCACTATTTCCAAAATTCTTAATAGATTTTTTGAAGGCAAATATCGATGTCGTAACATTTGGTCCGTCTTATTTGGTGGAACTTCTCATCATGAATTAAGAAGCGTGTAAAACGCAGCCAAGTCTCTTATTAGCCTAGATACGGTACATGTACAGAGTCATCATGTTACGCTGCAAATCTGCATAACCCGTCTATTTCAGTTCAACCAAAAAAATAGTATTGTAGTTCCATCCTCCAAAGAAATAGGACCCTTCACTTACTTGACCCCATTTCAAGCCATACAGGAGTTGTTAATTTCTCCAGTTATCCTGACTTTTTGTATACGTTAGTATCTAACCAGCTCATACTAGGAGATTTACTTTGGCATTTTGTCATTCTTGACGGAACAGTAAGCTATTAATGGCTGCTAAACAATACTACCATAACGCCACCGGTTCAGATTTTGCAATCACAAAATGTTACTAATCATAGCTCCATACAATGGACTGCAGAATTTGGAGATACGTTGTTGTACAAAATCTTTGAATTAACCAAGACAAAGATACGATCATTACAATTACTTATTGACACTTGAAGTGAATGATCATTTAGTAATAGTATATAAGTACCATTATGATCACGATAAGTTGGTAACTCGATTCAATTCAATGAACCGTACAATATGCAGGACATGTCCGGAAATCTATAATCAAGTTCTTAAATTCTGCATAGAAATTATTGCAAGAGTAAAACAAGAAGAAAAAAAAAAGAAAAAAGAGTTGAATTAGCTAGCTGTGAAGCATGAAGTCGATGAGAACCTTCCTGATTTATTGAAAATGCATGCCATTGGCAAAAATCTAGGTTGTCTACTATAGAAAAGGCAGGGACCATGCTCCTCACGAGAATTTCACGTGCAGGCATGTCTTGTGGATACACTACAAGCTTGTAATTTTCTATTTACACAAAACAAAACTTGCAAGCACTATTTGGGACAAAAAAAGTTGGTCCACTGTTCTATAATGGTGTTATTCAGATAATCTGGCGAGCTATGTCTCCTATTTATCTAGCCGCTCTCTATTTCTGTGGAGGTTATGAAGTAAATTGCCCAATATTGACCCCACGAGACTGATTTGATAAATATTGATTTGAAACATGGCAAGTTTGGTAAAGATATTTCCATACTGCAAGAACCATATAGTATAGCTAGCTGTTTGATGGCTGATCGATTAGTTGGATTGATTCTTAGCTAGGTGGGACATTTAGAACATTCAAATTATCAAGCACAGTTGCTCCACCCAGAAACAAGATAGAATAAAAGGATCCAAGATTGATTCTTTGGTGGGACATCAAGAACATCTAAACTATCAAGCACAGTTATTTCATCCAGAAATAGAAAAGAATAAAAAAGATCTAGTATAGTATATAGCATTATTGCAACCAACAAAACGTTTATTCTTTATTTTCAATGATAGAACCTTGCAGTTGGCTCGTATATATGATCCTTGTCTTCCTCGATCAAGTCAAGACTGGGAATAAATATTGTGGCCAGTTCCTTGAAGTAAGCCAAGATAATCTTTTGGTCATTTTCTTAATCTTCCTAACTAGTGTCAATGATGACAGCAGTTAACTAAAGATTCCTGTGATGTGGAATTAAAGGGACCAACTCCAATAAAACTTTGTGTTGAGAGAAACTGGGAGGAACACGAGACAAAACATGTGGGATTATGCTTCGTTTTTTGTTGATTAGGCTAATCACAAGCTTAACTTTTTGTTGGGTTTAAAGTATTCACTGCAGCCACATTGTATGGATATCTTCTTTTTAGTGTTTGGATACCCACCCGTGTAAGAGAAAAATACAAATATCCCAGTATATGTTTCCTAGTCCCTGCTTTGGATTGCACTTGAATGTTAATGTTGGGAATATCCGATTAATGTGAAGTTTTTTTTTTTGTCGATAAATGTAGAGTTGCAATCTTAGATTATTAGACATCATACTTAGGTTCTTAAGTGATAATTATTATAAACTCCAGCTTTTTGTCCTGTTGAATTATCTCTACCTTACCAAAGCATATTACAAACCGGAGCCCATCATTTTCTTAATTGATCTTTACAAGGCAGGACATGACCTATAGAAAGTAGTAGAATTAAAACATTTGCCTATCAATTACTCAACTGGTTATTTTTGGTTCTCTCTTGCTCTGTACTTGCCTTGATATATCTGCTTCTGAAAGTTCGTCGAATGTATCAAAATTTAACCTCTCCTTCGTATGGATACACCAAACTCAATAAAGCAACTAATATTATAATCAACAAACAAGAACAGCATAAGTAAACTACTTCTCCAAATACGGAACAGAAAAAAAAACTGCTTTTCCAAATAACTCAATATTGGTATAGGAGCACACTGTGTATATTCTTGATTATTGTGCTTCATGTAATATGCTGGACGTCAAATTGAGAGAGCTGGTTAATTACAAAATAGTAAACTACAGTACTGGTACCAACCCCATTTTTTTAATGCAGTCAAAGAACATGACAAGGAGACATCAGAACTTGTTCACCATATAGTAAAATTTTCTTGTTCCTGATACATAACACGCATGGCAGGCAGAAGCCCAAATATCCAAGTTTGTCTTTCATTTCATTTTTTTTTCTCGCCCTTAGCTCGTTTGATCAGTGAGAGAAATCAATTGCCGACCAATTATCTTGGTGGTTGATCCATACAAATAAATGCTGGTGCTATGCTAAGGATGATGTGGCAAATGAGAGAGAGAAGAGGAATCAAAACTGTGGTTTTGTGTTCGTGTATGGGGGGCCTAGGTGCATGTTCTCTGGATGTTTTGGACCACACCTTTCCCTCTTTATAAGGAGCTCACTATAGTCCTTTGTTCTCACAGCAGTTCAAGACTTCAAGCACTACTAGTACTGCAAAGTTCTCAGAGAGCAATTGCACTAACCCTTCTCTCCTCTATCATTTCCTTCCTTGAAACAGAGAAAAAAAACACCTAGCTACAAGAAACAAAGAATTACATGAAGATGAGCAGCGCAACCATGGAACAATCCAAGAAAAAGATGTCATGCAGAAGGCTTGGTGGGTACCTGAGGCAACAGAAAGGAAGGCTCTACATCATCAGAAGATGTGTAGTCATGCTTCTCTGTTGGCATGACTAGATGTTAGTCCTAGCTTAGAGCTTTCTTGACAATGAAGAGCGCCTGAAATCAATCCTGAGGTGCTAATTCAAAGGTTCACCGCACGGATCATTTCCTCCTTTGAGGTTAATTCAAAGCATCATCAGTGTTTATGGAGCCAGGCCTGTACTCGAAATGTATATAGAGAAAGAGAAATTCAAGCTAGATATGATCACTTAATGTTACTGTATGCTGCTAGAGCTGAGAGAGCTCTATTGTTTTGTAGAAGGAAATTAAATGTCTTAAATCAGATGCTAGCTAGCTCTTAATTTGTTTCTTCTGCACAATAAGTTTTTCAGTTTATCTGATGGTCTCTTTCGTCTCAACTAATCTCACAAAGCTCCTGATTTTAGCAGATTGATTCATACTGCTGGAGTTATTCAGCATACTATTAACTGCTAATTAGCTTTCGATCGAATACAGGTTAATAAAGATAGTAACTCTAGCTGCACCATATCAGATACCTGGATAGTGATCGTACTCAGCAATTGGAATCCTAATAAATGCAGAAGCACCTGAAGGACTCGATTTTATCAGAAAAAGCATAACCGGGCAGAAAAAATCATGAAAAGCTGTAGCTTCATCGGTATAATTATAACATGGAAGCATTAATCATGTAATATTTGTAGTTTTGGTGCCCTAGTTACAGTTGCAGTCTGGCATGAAAGTGCATATCTTCATGTTCGAACCAATCCCTGCAGAAGCATCATATGATCACATTACATGGATACTGAGAATGAATATATATAAGACAGATATCTATTCAGTTTAATTCTGTACAAAAATGGGTTGCTTTCGTTAAACATAAATGAAAGCAAAGGGATTTTTCTTAATTACACCAAAAGTCATCCCAAGGAACTGGATAATTTACATTTTGTCATTTCCATTCAAGAGGTCTTATATACATAAGCAGTGTTTAATAGAAAGCTAGGGGAGGGATATTAAGCTAGCTAGCTAGGGGGCTTTGCATATATGGCTCATGATGATTGTTGGCGTCTTTTCTGCAGGAACCATTTGTTGTTGAAGTCATGTCATCTCACATCTCTGTATATGATGAAGATGGAAATTCAAAAGTATTGGTGGTCACATGCGGGCGCAGCTGTACCAAATTGCAGCAAGGCGATATGTATTCTCACTGGAATTATGCAGGAGAGGGGGGACTGACGATGAAAAAAGAAAGAAAGACAAGAAAGAAACAAAAGCAAGCCATAATTAAGATTTCCTGCCTGTATCACTTTTTACTGCACATTAAATAACCGTTATTTTGCTTAATCCACTCTTTTAACCTTCTGCTCAAAGACCCTAAAATACTCATCCATCATCGAGCCTCTGCTGCAATAACCACCAACACGTACGTCAATCCTCAAAAAATATATATGCAACTTGCTTCTGTGGTCGTAGTAACCTTTGAATTGATCCGGCAGACCACGATATAGAGCACATGTGCCTCCTCGTCCTCGGTACTTACTGTAATATTATTACTACTCTTTACTCTTTAGTTAGGTTCTATTTATTCTTTGAACCGAGAGATGCTGTCCATGGAGGATGATCAGAATCACACCCTCTACATACACTTCACTATGAGTCTACGAAGATATACATTGAACATTGACGGCTTAAAATGAAGTGGCCCAGTAGCTAGCCCCACTGCCCCCACCACCATACTTTTGGCGATCCAAGATTTCTACTGTCATACAACATGGCTTTACTATTGACATTAAGGGTTGGCTCATTCGGGAAGGGTGTGGTCCTTGAGTTTAGTTTGGGATCTTATTAATTGCCCAGTAGACGTTTACTGGTAAGAATCAGTGTACATTTTTGTTGGGTTGCTGTGGCATTCTTTGTTGAGGAGAACTTGTAGCGAATAAAAATAAAAACAAGAGACAAGAATTTTACTCTTCCTTCACACCAAAGCATATTTTAGGCAAGTCGAATTCCAGCCTATTCGTATTATTCTTGGACCTTTCATTTCATGAGCAATTGGTGTATGAGAAATTTTATGGTAGGGACTCCCCAAGTTTCATTAGTTGTAGACCTCATCTTAAATTTGATTATATTAGGAATAATTAAATCATTTAAGTATATAAATTAAATGTGCATAGTTATTTCTTAAATAATACACGATAAATTAGGAAAAAGATATAAATCCAAAGAAGGGAAGGGGGAATCCATAAGGTAAATTTGACAAATAAATAAACCTTAAAATAGAAATAATGAACCCTCAAATATATTTTATTAACATAAACGGGGAGTCTACAACTAATAAAACTTGGGGAATCCCTATAATAAAATTTTCCATTGGTGTATAACACACCTTCCTTCTCCAGGTAATTCGAATGTGTGACAGGGTAAAACGTGTAGTTAAGTCAAATATGTTTGCTTGCTTTTCTTGTGTATACACTCTTGTAGATCCCAACGGGCTTATCCAAAAGAAAAAAAATTAGTATAATTATATCAACTATGTTGATTTCCCAACTTGAATGCCAAGAGCTCTTCCATACACATATATATAGTCATAGTATGGCATGTTTAATCAATAATAGCTCCTCAAGGGTTAAATCAGTTCACATGTTCAACAGAATTATTGTAATAAATATTACGCGTTCACATTCGATATCATGTAGTTGCAGTTCTTTAAATTTGTGTGTTAGAAAATGAAGAAATCTATGTGCAATTTTGCAGAGAGTCATGGAGAAACCTGACTGATCATCATCTATGTTTGCAAAGAATCACAAGGGCGAGCATACTGCTACTCTTTTAACAACATGTGACAAACCTCAAAAAGTGACCGTGGGTCACAAGAAATTTATGATATCCCTATTATTATTATTATTATCCCAATTAAAACCCAGGATAGGAACCCTCTTACACGTGCAATATGCCCTTGTGATCATCACTGCAGATGGGTCTTGAAATTGGGTCAGATCATCAGGGCTCCTACTTACTGTTTGCTTTGGTCCCCAAAGAGGCAAAAGCCCCACACTCACTGGGCGTAATAAAAGCTAGAGCAGCAGAAAGGAAGCGTGTGAAAGCCGAGCCCTTCTTTTTCCCACTTTGGTGGGTCCATTCCTCTCTGCAAATTTTATTGGTAAAAAAAGAAAATAAGGCAAGAAATTCTGCACCAACCAATCATGACGTGACACATCACTGATAAAAAAATAACTAAGACAAAAGTTTGATTGGTCAAAATGGCAGCTTTATCATACCCACGTGCACCTCCTAATCCTCTGGCCCCACGTACCACCCACAGCTGTCTGATTCTTTTCCAGTCAAAACAAACGTAGGACCCAAACTCCATCACTAACTTAGCCCCCCATCCATAATCATGTAGGCATGAATGCTTACACTTCTCCGATATGGCGACACAAGAAGGAGGAGGAGGAAGGAACTATTTTGCAACTGCCGGATAGTTCTTATGAGTTTTTTTGGTACACTAGATGCTTCTTCAGGCAAGAGAGGATGACCATGTGGTGTGGTTTTAGCACTACTATGGCTCACTAATAGCTTTAGCTAGCTAGCTAGTAAAGGTTCCCCCTACGTCATAGCTTCATACATCGCATTGACCCAAAAAGAAAAATTTGGTACAGCATTCTACAGTACTGGCCATATGAGTAAGGGGTCTCAAAATGCCCGTGCATGCACGATCCATGATATGGACATCATACATATATATATGAAGCTTCATTAAAAATGTAGCGGATTGAATCCAAGTTGTAGAGGTGAAGATAAGCTCCACCACCACCCTGGTTGGTAGAACAAATTTGACTTCAACATTTACATGCACATGATATGTTTAATGCGTGTGTACAACGTAGTACCTCCTTGTCTCATGCCATGCCGCACCAAGTAATGGCATCATAGTACGAAAATGAATTAGGTTCTCTGTTATTTGTGTGCCCAGAAAAAGGGTCTTCCCTGTACCTTATCAATGGCTAGACGTCTAGAATGATCTTTCTATATAGTGTCACAAACTAACTCAAGACCTCGTCCACCTCACCCAACCAAACGCTAGTAAATTCTAGTCAGATTGCTGCTATCTGTACGCTTTAGTGGATTGATCCATTAACCTGGCCTATCCAATTAATTAGAATTTCCCTTGTTTGGGTCTATTTAGGCCGAGGTAGCTTTAGCCTATAAAACTATAGGTTTAGGAGGATGACATGTTTGGCCCAAAATCGATCCAGACTCGGTTTTCTAAGTCAGTAGGATATTATTTGATTTAGACTGGATAAAATAAAACAAGGAAAATATATATTTTTCATTTGAAGATCTTATTTAAAATTAATCTAAATTATATATAAAATGATTTATAGATGTTACATGCGATTTCAAAATCCATAACTGAGAAAAGATAATAAAATTGTTTGATTTAACTTGATATAGACATGTTCACATATAATACTTTTTTGATTTTTAGTTATGAGGACATATTAAACTTCAATCACTATTGTTAAATCAATCTGGTCCAGACCGAGTAGGGCCCGAATAAATTTCCGGCCCGAGCCGCCATCGATGTACCTGCACTTGTTGGAGTATCGTACATGCAAGACCGAACCTTGCGTCGTTTGAGAATCCAATGGATACTCGTATCTCTCTCTTATCATCTATGAACGTAGACGACGAGGCGTTTGCCTTTCAGGACAGTGTTTGACGCGATGGCATAAATCAAATTAAAATATAGTTCAGGTCGCAAAATCTTCTAAGGTGTGTGCATAAATGTGACATACAGAATCGAGTTATCATCAAAAAAAAAAAATGTGACATACAGGAGGAGATTGCTGGCCCATGCGATCATTTTATATTCTTTTGATTTCAATATGTCTGGTTTATTTGTAGGATTGATAGGGCTTATATCATGAATTGGGTCTTAAACTAGAATCCATATTGGGCCTGTAATAATTTGCTTCTCTTACTTTAGTTTATCCAAAGCTCTACGATTCCTTCTTGTCTAAATAACTTACCAGAAGTAATTCCCTAGACCCTAGCGTTCAGAATTTTCTTTTTCTTTAGTTTATACTAATCGATATGGCCTTACTGAAAGATCAAACTATAAATTACATCGGAGACAGTCACAATATAGGCTCGGCTCTAGTCTACATCGTGTTCCCTTTTTTGAGTTGACACTCTCTATGTTATTAAGTTCGCATAATTCAGATATATCAATTCATGGCAAACTTTTGTATCAATGATACTAGGTAGGAGAAAATTAATGCTGTTAACAAAATTTGCAAGGCATCCCTTTTTTTAATTTTTTTTTTTTTTTTTGCCTTAGGGATTGAAACATGCCTCCGGATTTCCTTTAACGGGATTCCTCTATGATTTCTCTTGGGGAAAATGGGATGACTGCAAATGATATTCTTCTTGTCCAGATCCTATGTGAGGTGCTGGGCATAACTAGAGATGCGAAGATTAGTAGGTGCAATGTATAGTGGAAGACATATTATCTGGCTGATATGGACCCCTACCGATCTAGTATCATAACCAGCAGACAACCGTAAATAAATCATTTACTTATAAATTATAAAGGGGTTTGTACCTCATTTAGATCCCCACCATGAATGTAACACATGGGGGGAAGACAATAATGAGAAGTGCTAACTACTGACCACGGATTGCCTGCAATTTACTCATGCGAGACTGAAAAGAACAGAGGATCCACAGAACGTGGACGTGCTACAAGATAATGCAAGAGGATTGGCCTTTGGCATTCATAATTCCCTTTGTATATATAGGCTGGCTTTTTGGGGCTAGCTAGCTACTATACTATTCCACGAGCTCTTTACTTTTGTGCTTCTCTGGGCAGATAGATATACTGTTTTCATGTTTTCTAACAATAATACTAAGCAAGCAAAACCCAATTAATATCCTTGCTATTAATTGAGGCAATATGGAGAGATCTACCATTGAGTCTAGTAAACGTACGTGTCAAGGGTGACAAGATCTGTGGCACATTGCTTGTAATTGTATGCCTCTTTTGTTCGTTCCTGCTTTTGTCAATGAACAGTTAGTAGAAATTAGTTCTCCTGTCCATTTCCAAACCCCAAAGTAGGCAATTTCGTTTTGAACACTGCACACTTCGATTTGACTGGATTCGCTAACAACAAAATCATCACAAAAACCAAACAAAGAGAAGTGACTACGTACGATATTAGAGAAGAAAAACTTAATAACGAAAAAAAAGAGAGATGGAAATTATCATCCTACCATTGAATTCTGAAAGGGCAAGCTAGGAGAGCTGCTAAACCATATCCGAAAACTAAACTCTACCACTATGTCCTAAAATCAAATCAAGGAAAAAAATTATATTAGTTTGGAAAGATTCTAGAATAGTTTTGTTCACCAAGGACAGGCAAGCAATATTTGTGCACTGGAAGAAATCAAAAGGAGAGTGAATGTGTCACATGGGTGAACAAAGGGGAAATAAACATTTTAAGCTAATATTTTTGGTCGAAATCGGGACTGCATTCATTCATTGATGCATAAACGCTATGTTACATATACATGTGTAGCAGGCCATCATGGCCTCAAAACACTCAATTACCACTATCTTCATTTAAGAGGTGACTCATTACACTTGGGTAGGAGTTAAGTATGGTGATCCCTGGGTCAAAAGAATAAGCTAATGACGCAATATAAAGCGCAGTTTGGTTAGCCTCAACATTTACAAAAGAAATTGAACACTGATTTAAAGCACATAGGAGTCTCTGAATATCAGTCACAATGTCCTTTAAATCACTGTCCCATACAAAACCTTCTGAAAGCTATCTGGTCACTGCTTGTCCATCTGATTCCATAACAAAAGAAGAGGAGCTCCAAACTGGAGCCACGGATAAGCCAAAAAGAATGGCTAGGAGGTCTGCTGCAAAACTGGAGTTAGCAGGCGCCCTAGCCACAAAACCATTGATCCACTTCCCTACATGATCCCTCATAATCCACCCACCCAGGCCTCCTTGCCATCCCGGCTCAAAAGACCTGAAACATTCATCTTCCACTCACCCCTATCAGGTGGCTGCCATTTGACAGGTTGTTGGCAAGTCCAGATTCTCAACCCACGCGTCGACAACTTCAAAGCCGCAGCATTCAAATAGCTTGCTGCAGTAAGCTTGAGAGTTCTTACCGGGTTATCCACTGTGACAAAACCTTCCTAAAAAATAAGTTGATTACGCCAACACCAAGCTTTCCAAACAGTGACAGCGAACAGAGTCTCCCACCCCGGTATTCTTGGCCTGTTCTCCAAATTGTACACAATCCAAGAACGAATATCCATGGAGAAAAATGATGCATCCAGCTGATTATTGCTCAAAGCTTGCCATAGTAACCTCATTCCTTCACAGTCCCTGGCCATATGTAGCATTGTTTCACTCCCCACACCACATACTGGACATATGTCGGAGGTCCTTAAGTGTCTTCTAGCTCTCTAGAAGTTGGTCATTAGGCGGTCATGAGCTAACAGCCACATAAAGGAGCAAATTCTCTGTGGACCACTCCAGCTCCATATGAGTTTCCATACTTTGTCATTGATGCACTCATTACTCGACTCAATGAGATCATAAGCCGAGGACACAGAGAAGTTACCTCTCTTGTTCGGCATCCATTGAGGATGGTCAGCTCATTTTTCTGGCCTCGGTGGGTTGCACCTATGGATCAACGTCATACATGCTTGGGGGAGCATGGAGCATAGATAAGAACACTGCCAATGATTATTAGAGTCCATCAAATCCCTCACCTTCACCTCCTTTGGGGGCATTTTGTCAGGAAAAAGTTCACTTCTCAAAATAATAGAGTTATGCACCCATTTATTATCCCAGAAAAGTGCTGAGCTGCCATCCCCTATTCTCCAGCTGATAGCATCTCGAAATGCCGGCCAAATTTTAGTCATGGCACGCCAAAGATTGGAGTCGGGCTGGGCCTTTAGTTCCTGAGAAGCTGGTGGTTGTTTCTTGAAGTACTTTCCTCGAAAAACTTTAACCCATAGAGTGTCCAAATTTGTAACCAGTTTCCATGCAACCTTCATTAAGAGGGCATCATTTTCAGATCTCGTCTTTCTCAACCCTATACCCCCACAGGCCTTGGGTTCACATAGCTTCTGCCAAGACAAAAGATGAGGCCTTCGGTGTTCCTGTGCCGACCCCCAAATAAACTGCCTATTCAATTTGTCCAAAGCATCACAAACTCCTCTAGGAAGTCTTAGTGACTGCATTGTGTAGATGGGGAGAGCTGACATAACAGACTTAACCAATGTTATGCGTCCTGCCAAGGATAAGCGATTGATTTTCCATCCACTAAGGCGTTTATGGGCAGAGTCCAAAATATGACTAAAGGCGGGTAAATTGGATCTTGAGTGTAGGAGGGGAACAACCAGATGTCTCCTTAGATCCTTCATTAGCTTGAAGCCAAAATCTCTGCTAACTCTCTTAGCCACTTTCCTGGGAATATTTAAGGAGAAACAAATGGTTGACTTTTCCAAACTGACTTTCTGCCCGAAAAAGTAGCAGAAGTTTAAGAGACAATCATTCACCACTAATACTTGCTCCTTGGAGGCTTCAGCAAATAACAAGAGGTCATCCACAAAGAAAAGATGGGAAAGTTACGGAACCCCCCTGCTTAGAGATATTGGCTTCCATTCTTTCCTCTCCACGGTATGTGAGATCAAGTGTCCCAATCTCTCCATACAAAGGACAAAAAGATATGGAGAGATTGGGTCCCCTTGCCGTATGCCTCTAGATGGTCTAAATGAGTCTATAACCTCACCATTCCAACACACCTGAAGGGAGGATGATGAAACACACTGCATAATTAAATGGATGAGCTTAAGAGGAAAACCTGTAACTTCCAAAGTTTCCCGAATGAAGGACCACCTGATCCTTTCATAGGCTTTCTCTAGATTGATTTTTATCACCATGAAACCCGAATTACCCTTCTTCCTCTTCAAAGAGTGTACGACCTCTTGTACAATGATGGTATTGTCTGTGATGTGTCTCCCGGGAACGAAACTAGATTGTGTCAGGGAGACTAACTCAGGTAGCAGGGGTTTGATCCGGTTGACCACAAGCTTGGTGATTAGCTTGTACAGGACATTGCACAGTCCAATTGGCCGAAATTGGGTTATTTTCTCAGGTTTCTCCACTTTTTGCAATAATACAATCAGTGTTTTGTTCAAATTGTCATTCCACCAATTGTGCTCAGTAATTTCTGTAAAAAACTGTACCAAGGCGTTTTTAAGAAGATCCCAAAAATTCTGGAAAAACACTGCATGTAGCCCATTCGGGCCTGGTGCCTTGAGAGGCCCCATTTGCATAAGGCAACATTTAACCTCTTCCTCATTAATTGCGCGAGTCAGCTCATCCATTCTGCACTGCTCAATTGGAGGGAACCAATTCGGTAATGGGATTAGAGATGCAGAGTTCCCATCCTCACAAAATAACTTGCGGAAGTATTCAGTAGCAATTTTTTTCAGCTCCATTGCTTCGAATTTCCAGACCCCAGACTCACCTTGAGAGCCTCCACCTTATTCATTTTACTTCGGATAACGGCCATAGTGTGGAAGTAGGCTGTGTTGCGATCCCCGTCTTGGATCCATTTACACCTTGCCTTTTGAGCCCAATAGACCTCTTCTTGGATCAAAATGCTATCAAGCTCCATTCTTAGCTCCACTTCTAGTTTACATAAGAAGACAGAATGTTTATTTTCCAGAAACCTCTGGATGCCCTTCAATCTAGCAACTAGCTGTTTTTTCTTCCATTAAATATAGCCGAAGACATGCTTGTTCCACTCCTTTACTTTCTCGACAAAATCCACTGATGCATCCACCACATTTAAATCACTCCTCCAGTTTTGAGTAACAAAATCCGCAAACTGAGGGTGAGCCAGCCATACCGCGTGGAAGCGGAATGGTCTCGCCACTCTAGGGAGGGGAGGACAACCATCTTTCAAGAGGATAGGGCAGTGGTTCGAACCTATCCTTGGTAGATGACGATTGATAGCATTCAGGAATTTCCGTCTCCATGCTTCATTACATAAAAATCTATCCAGCCTTGCCAGATAATTGCCCCTCTTTTAGGTGAACTTGCTACCCACGAAGCCAATATCCAGCAACCTAGCATTGTCAACACAACTCCTGAACGCCTTATTAGCTAGCCCCTGCCTACCAGAACCATTCTTCCTTTCTTGTCCTGCCAAAACCGCATTAAAATCTCCTCCCAAAAGCCACGGCTCCACCGAATTTCTTGCAATCACTTCGATGTTCGCCCACAAATATCTCCTCCATTTGTCCTGAGGACAACCATAAATAGCAGAGAAAGGGAAGGAGTGGCTGCCACTAGAAACCCGGCAGTGTATAAATTGAATGTGACTAAATAGTACTTGTACCTGGACACAAATCTCATTCCCAAGTAGCCACAGACCTCCAGCAAATCCCCTTACCTCCACCCGATGGGAATGTGTAAAACCGAAACGTCTGATAACCCTGTCAGCGTTGCCACCACTAATTTGTGGTTCAACAATAACCACCACTTCAGGCTTGTGATCTAGAACCAAGGACCTAAAGTTTCGGACAAAGTTTTTTTTGCCAGCCCCCTGGCAATTCCAAGTGCAGAAAGATAACATAATTTGGATTGTGGGAGGAATAAACAAACAATATATAATCAACTAGCAATGGAGCCCGAAGGCCCTTCAAACGGACAAGCAACAGGCAACAGAGACTGATGATCAGCAGGAAAATGGGACAAAACAGCCTCGTCCACAATCATATCCACTATATCTAGAGGTTTAGGTGGAGCTATAGGGGCTAAGTTGGGGTCAAGGGGTTTACTCGGTTCAGGGGTATCGTGGGGGTAGGGATACACTTGTTTGGTTAATTGGTTGTGAGGAGCTCTCACACGGAATAATGTCGGAATGGTTTGAGTTCCTTCGAGTGGTTTGGGGTCTGTCTGTGTGTATTCAGTGGTGGTGAGGTGGTTGAGGTCTGGATTGGGGCTGGTGAGGTATTGTGTGAGGTCTGGAGGGTCAACGGTTGTAGGTTCTTGGGCTGGTATTGCCCCACGGTTTTGGGGGTGGTACTAGTTTTGGCATGATTGTTGGTCTAGGTGTTGGATATATTTTTTAGGGGTGTTCTAGGAGGTACAGGAGTGGTGGTAGATTGTCTTGGCTTGGGATTGGCTCGGGGATTTTGAGCTAGGCTAGAGGCTTGTCTGTGGTTGTTAGGGGATTGGGCTACAGGTTATCTTACAGGGTTAGGACTCTTGGTGCGGTTGTGCTCAAGAACCGCTCCCTGATCGTGCAAGGTATAGTCATTCTCATAAGACTCTTCCAATAAAGCATGGAATCTGTTACCTGTCTGCTCTGTAGCGACCTTCTTGGGCACCGATGAAACACTCTCACCCGGATTCCTCCCCTGTCGGCGCCCTCGCCTGGGCACGTTCATCCATTCTCCACGGTCTCCATATATCTTTTCATTCCCCTTTAGTGACGTTGGAAGACCCACGACATCGTTTCCCCCTGCCACCGACAAGGACCCAGACTCCCCATTCATCTGGGGCTGCTGCTTTTAGTAGAGGGACAGTGCAAAATACTATGGCCTATATGGCCACAGATGAGACAGATATCCGGTAATCCCTCTTACCTCACCCTTATGTTGTCACCTTCAAGATTCATAGACCCTCTCAACGGCTTGGTAAGATCTACACATACTGCAAATTTCGCAAACCTTGCTCTGCTGGGGTTCCTTGTGTTACCATCTAACTTCACTGTGCGCCCAATCATATTGCCAAGGTGCTGGAACACTCGCGAGTGATATCTGTTGGCTGGGAAGTCAGGAAATTGGACCCAGATCACAACAGAATCAATCTTGTCCTTCGATGCTCTGAAAGAGGGACTCCATGGCTGGACATTCAATACGTTGCCAAAGATGGACCAGGAGCCGTCAACAAGCGCGTGTAGATAATCCTGAGTCTCCCAGAACCAAACAAGGAAGTAGTTATTCTCCAAATCGATGATCTTGAATGGGCCCGAGGGATTCCACATTGACTGGACCTTCGATTGTAGGGTTCTAAACCCGACTACACGGCCAAGTAGTTTCACAACCACCGTCCTCTCCCAAGCTTTATCCAGTTTGGTTTTAAAAGCATCCGACAGTTCCAGGACCTGAACCCCATCCTTTTCAGTGATGACAGCATCCCCATCTTCATATTCCACTTCTCCCTCATCCTCCCATGGATTCGGGTTGACATAAGTCTCTGTTCCCACAGTTAGCGAGTCCTTGTAGCCCAACTTTGGGCCCTCTGTTGCTGGATTAGGCAGATCTGGTACCTTCTCATCGCTTACTGTTATTACCTCAACTTCCATAGCACCTTGCCCCATATCGGCAGCCACAACGACCTCTGCTTCCTCAGTAACTGCGGGAGCCTTCACCTCCATAGCACTTTTTCCCTCCTTGAGTCTAACTTTTTTGGTGCTTCGGTCCTCATCCGGGTCACTCGTAGTCTCCTCAAAGATTTCAGAGCTCGGTGAGGTGCTGCTCGGCGTCAGCGGATTTGGTGTCGAAGCCCTTTTTTGGTGGTTGATGGTGGCCACACTCTCTCTAGGCCGGGATCTTTCTCTCTCTAGCTTATCCATTATGGTAGAACCTTTCCCCTCACTGCTTCTTTCTGCCCTCTCTTCACACACACAATACAGCACCAGTGTACCACTAGTTGCCTACTTGATTGTACACTGTACCAGCTAATATTGGTTTCACGTAGAAGAGATACAATAACATTAATAATATGCAGAACAGTAAGGTTTCTATAGCTCTTGTTTAACCAAAAAAAAAAAGTAGAGTCTGTTGCTCCCCTCCAACACATATATGTCTGAAGTTCTTTCGCACCAGCATTTAAAAGGTGAACATATTAACAATGTAGGGTTGGTCCAAGTGATAAACGACTTGGTTCTACTTAAGCGATGTCTTAGGTTCAAGTCTTCATGTATGCAGAAAATCTCCGGACTCACCTACCATAACCAGGTGCGCAACCCGAATCGAACCAGATTAGTCGGTCAAAGCTTCTTATACCGTATGGGAAAAAAAGGCAAACATTTTATAATGCACTTGATAGATCGATCCCTTTGGGAATTTATCTACATATATATACAAACATCAACTAGCTTGTTAATTTGTTACTCTTACGGTTTCCGTGAACACTACTTCATCTATTTCCCGCAACAGGAGAAAAAAAAAATTACAAGCAACACTATTTCATCAGTCTAATATCAATCGAAAGAGGGCTAGCTAGACCCTATTGAATAAGAGCATATGGTGTACAAAGAAGTTAATTAAATCTTAATCTTAGGCACCTATTGCTGGTAAACAGTTTCATCACAAAACCAGACCCAATAGAGGCAACTGTTCACAAACTAAATAAAAACTTGTTGTGTTTTTATTTTTAAATTAAATGCAAACAATTAGAATTGGGTTTGGCACTCAGTTTCAGGTGTCACTCACTCAATAATCGATCTTCTTCATGACGTGCATTATTTATGGTCCTTTCAAATCAAACATTCAAATTAACCAGGGACGGATCCAGAAACTTTTTCCAGTGTAGGAAAAAAAATAAACAATAAAAAATAATTATAGAACCCATAAATATATATAAGAATTGCACTATATAATATGACAATTAATTAAATATTACAATTGTTCCCTACGCGGTCTCATATTTTGATACCGTTGGATTATTTGTTCATTTTCAATGCAATTAAATACATCTTTCTCAACATATGTAACCAAATAATCATTTAATAATTCATCGCCCATCCGATTACGCAAGCGGCTTTTGATGATGTTCATTGCTGAGAAAGTTCTCTCTACAGTTGCAGTCGCCACTGAAAGGATTAAAGCTAACTTCAATAACAAATACACAAGTGGATAGACAATATGTTTTCTTCTCTCAACTAACTTCTTTGAAAGATCACCCATTCCGTTTATTCTTGCAAATTCACCATCTGAATGCATATCTTCGATATAACTTTCAAGTTGACTATCAAGTACCATGAGCTTTGTTGGAGAAAAATCAGAGGGATAAAATTCTGCAAATTCAATGAGTTTCTTCTTGTTAAAATCTGCAAAACAGTCTCTTGGGCTTAAGCATGCAACACAAAGAAGTAACTTTGTGTTTGTCTCCGTAAACCTATTAGCAAGCTCCTGTAATTGCCTATCAATAACTTGATAAAACAACTCAACCTGAAAATGATGCATATTAGTGATCTTTACAGCTTTACGCTTTGATCTTCTTTGAGCCACAAAACCGTCATCCATACTTGGAATATCAATATTATGCTTCATACAAAATGAAGACACCTCATCAAGTAAAGAATCCCAACCGTTATCTCTCATTTTCTGCAATCTTTCTTTTGATATATTGACCAATGCCATTACATTGACAATGTCTTGATCTTTTCTCTGTAATGCTTGAGAAATTTCCTGTGTAACCCCAAGTACATCTTTCATCAAGTATAAGCTGAAGACAAACTCAAAAGACTGTATAGAATTTAACAAGACAGATGCTTCTGCTCTTTGTTCTGAACTCGTACCGTCTTCCTCAATAAGCTCGAGAAGATCAATAATGGAAGGAAATAAATTGATCAGGCTATGCAAAGTATAGTAATGTGAGCCCCAACGAGTATCTCCTGGTCTTTTGAGAGTAGTTTCTTGATTTAATCCACGCCCACTAAGAATTTCTCCATTTCTCAATGCTTGAATAACCCTCTCCTTTTGCTTTTCTCTAAGTATATCTCGATGTTTACATGAAGCTCCAACCACATTTGACAGATTTGTAACCAAATTAAATAATAAGGCAATCTCAACTTCATTTTTTGCAACAACTACAAGTGCTAACTGAAGTTGATGAGCAAAACAATGAACATAGAAAGCACATTTATTCTCATTCAAGATTAAATTCTTCAATCCATTGAATTCTCCTTGCATATTACTAGCCCCATCGTATCCTTGACCTCTTATACTTGCCAAACTCAAACCATATTTTGCAAATAAAGATTCCAAAGCCTTTTTTAGAGAAAGAGCATTAGTATTTGGAACATGAACAAGACCAATAAACCGCTCAATGACACATCCACTTTTGTCTACATAGCGCAGAGCAACAACCATCTGTTCTTTAACTGATATATCACGAGATTCATCAATCAAGATTGCAAACAAATCACCGCCAAGATCAGCAATGATATTATTCAATGTTTCAGAAGCACAGGCAGAGACGGAGGCACGATGTAGTCACCGTAGGCAGGTGACTACACTGGGCCTCTTATAAAAAAAAAATAAATTAGCCCACTAACTTTTTAACCCAAAAGTTAAGCTTTGCCTACACTCAATTTTAAAAGCCCGTAAACCTAGCTAAGTTCTACGTGTAATCCATGTGAGCCTATAAAAAAAAGCCCATAAACTTAGCAATAAAATATACAAATCGTTTTGTATACAATTATAAGTCGGTCGGTGGCACTACTAGAATGCAGCCATTTACTAACGGATTTTGTGTGAAGCAAAATTTCCGTCACTAATAGTGACGGATGTTGCGTGGAAAAAAAATCCGAGGCAAAAGTGAGCTTTGCAACAGGTTTAGTAAGGGAAATTTTCCGTCACAAAAATTAGTGACGGATTATGCGAGGGATTAATTTTCCGTGACAAAATCCGTGAGTAAATTTTGCCCGGGAAGCTAATATTTTTCCCGCCTCTTTCCCGCATTTGTTGTGAGGGAATTGTGAGGGATCTGCCCGTCACTAATTTGTAACGGACAATTTTTCCCTTACAAATTGCAAGGGATCTGCCCGTCACTGATTTGTGAGGGTTTTTTCCGTTGCTATTAGTGGCGGGTGAAATTCCCGTGACAAATAGTGACGGATTTGGTCCCTTGCTATTTTTAATATATATACAACTTTACTTACTTTATTTTTATTCCTCCCTCATTTCTTTCCCTTCTGATTTAGGTTTCTCCGCCGCCTCTCTTTACAGGCCCTAAATCCTCTCACCGAAATCATCTCACATACAATCCCCACCTTCTTACAGACAATCCCCACCGAAATCCCCTGCAGAAATCCCCAGGAGAAAACCCCCCTCACAAGCTCTATATTATTCCTTTTTTCTTTCTATACCGGTTTATTTAGCTTTTTTTAATATTTTTTACTAAATTTTATTTATTGTTACATGTCTTAAATATATAGGAAGCATTTTTTAATAATTTTTACTAATTTTTATTTATTGATACATGTCTTAATTATATAGGAATTATTAATATAATATAGCGGAGGAAGTAGTAGAAATAAGCAGGTTTAGAAATTCTAGAATTTTGCAGATATTTAGAGATAAAATGATACATTTTCACTAATTATTAAAGAGAAAAAACTTTTAAAAATATATTTTTTGCATGATTTTATTTAAAAAATATTCTTACTTTTTCATTTTAAGTCAATATTAAAAACTTTATTAAATTAACATATCCTGAAAGAAATCTATATTGAACTTTAATGTATTTATAAAGTAATTAAAAACATACTTATTCTTCTAAAAAATTATTTTTTAAAAATTAATATATTAAAATTAATATAAATATGGAAGATATTAAAATTAATATTTCATTAAGCTATATGAAATTAAATTACCAATATAGCTCACGCTATTACAAAATATGTTCCATTACCTTACAAGCAAAAAAAGAAAGCGTAACACATATAAGAATAAAAAAGGACGACCCTAGGGATTGTAAATGGGTATAACCTTATGATTAATTCTTAATTAACATTGATTCAATACATAACTATAAGAAGTTAACTCAAAAGAATTATTTGATAGATAAAAATTTTTATTTAACTCATTTTAAATATATTGCTAATTTTTTATTTGATTAATTTATTTTTAAGGAGTTTTATTTTTTGAATTGTGGTGATTTATTTTTTGGATAAATTTTTGGAAATAAATTAAGAGGACAAAATGCATGCATAGAAAAGAAGATTGAGTGTTGTTTTATGGAAATGCGGGGAAAAAACTATTTATTATACATAAGCGGTAACTTTTCTAAAATGTAAATTGTGGGGGGTCCATTCCAATATAATAACTTAATGTTTACAAAATTTTATTTACAAAAAGTTCAAATGATTTTTCATATTTTCCATTTCCTTTACTCACTCTTCCGCTCGAGCCCTCTTTCATTCATCTCTCTTTGCCTTGTCTTCAATCTTCATTCTTCAATTCTTCTTTTCCCTTTTGAAAAGTTTTTCTGACACACTTAAGACCTCTATACTATGTAACGCCCTAGATTTTTTAAATTGCTATTTATAAAAATTTATTTGAAAATTTTATGTAATGGTATTTAAATTTCGGTACAAGTTAAAATTTTTCTTACAAAATATTTTTATCCTATATATAAAAAAACATTATTGAAATTTATTCAAAGTAGTTTCATAAAATTTATTTATGAACATTTACTTGATATTTACACAACAATAATTATTTGAAATTTTACCTTTAAAAGTATTTAAAGTAGAAGTTTATTTTATTTATTAAATCTTTTTGGATTTGGAAATAATCTAAAAAGGAAGTTCTCTACATTTGGAACACACAGTTGGGTTGCGTTTTGATCAAAACGGCCGTGTTTTGACAACGCTTGCACATAAAACACCAAAACAGTTGCGTTTTGACTAGATGGTAGTTGACCTGGCGCAAGGACAAAAGAGACTTTTTGAGTTAAATGGAGTCGTTTTGGCCTAGGGTTAGAAACCTAGCTAGCACCTGGGTATAAAAGCCATCTCATTCTCTTCTTCCCTTCATTCCCGAGTTTTCTCTCTATCTCTTCCGTTTTTATTTTTCTCTTCTCTCTCTCTCTCTCCATACTCCTCTCTTGGCGGCCAAAGGTGGAGCGCCACCACCACTGCCAGCCAAGCAAGGGAAGGTATGACGGTGAGGGGCCTTCTCTCTACCTATCTCGAGCAAGCCTGGGTGTCACGGATCGTGAGGCGGAGAAAGCGAGGCGAGCCTCGATTGTGTCGATGGCAAGAGATGCGACTCTGGCAAGGCAAGGTGGATGGTGGTAGTTCGGTGTTGTCCTCTTCAAATCGAGGTGGTTTTGATGCGCTGGTGAGGCTACTGATCCTGACGCGCTTCGATCTGTGTTACGGCGAGGCCCGAGGTTGTTTTGAGCACGACCGATGGTTCTTGTCACCGGCGTCGAACCTTTATGCTTTAGCCGTGTGTGGCTTTGACGGGTAAGGACTTCTCTTCCACTTTTGTGTTTGTATTTTAGTTTTTGTGTTGTTTTGCCGAAGATCTATGGTTAATCGAGCTAGTGGTGATTGGGTTTGCTGGGGTTTGTAACAGATCTAGATGATGGTGTGCAGATCTATCCGTGGCTTGAAATTTTGGAGCAGATCTGTTGGCGGCCGAGTAATTTTTTCGGGCACATAGTTATGGGTCTTCATCAATCCAGTTTAATTTGTTGTATTTTATTTTGTAAAACCCGTTATAATTATGTTGTTGTATTGTAATTATTTTTTTGTATTTGTGTAAAAACATTGCAATAAAGATGTGCATGTTCTTTTTTATTTGTGCTATTAATTTTTTCATTACGCTTCTTCTTTTTGTCACTAAATTTAATTTTAATTAATTTAAAATACAATTAGAAGCATATATTAATATATTAGTGTTGGATTAATTTATTTTTTTTGTTTTTTAAATAAAGTTTGCAACGGATTTAGTAATTAATTAATTTGTGAGGGTTTTATTCCCTTACAAAGAGTAAGGGATAGAGGGAAAAATCCCTCACAAATAGTGAGGGCATTAGTCACGAACAAGTTGCAAGGGATGCACGCCCGTCATAATTTGTGAGGCACTATTCCTGGCAAAATCCGTTGCAAAGTGGTCCGTTACAAATTTCCTCACAACAGGATTTGCAACGAAGGGTTTAATCAGGGATTTCATCCGTGACAAAATCCGTTGCAAATGCCAAAATCCGTTACAAATGGCTGAAAATCCCTTGCTAAATCCGAGAGTAAAGGGTTGCATTCTAGTAGTGTGGTTTTTGTCGGTGGATCTATAAATAACTTCAGAAATTTATTATTTGACAAACCTTATTTTGACCTTTTCATTCTTATTTATTTTTTTTCCCGGTTATATTTTCCTTCCCATCTCCAATTTTCCAAGGTTTTATTTTTCTTCCCATCTTCAACCGTCCAAGACCAGCGGATTATCGACGGGTAAGTTTTAATTTTAATGTCCTTTAAATATGATCAAGATTTCATCTTACTATTAGTTTATCTTTTTAGGTTTGAGCTGAATACAATTTTTTTTAATTAAAGAAAGAGAAAGCGAATCGTTAAAGACAATAGTTAGAGGCTCTACAACGGTCGTTCCCTTTCAGTGGGTCTTTAGTCTTGTCTAATCCTGAGTTTCTTAGAAATTAGAAGAGCCCCAATAGGTGCTTTGCTTCGCTTGAATGTAAGACCTGATATGCTTTTCTGATACTGGTTATTAGCGTGTTTGATCACTAAGGCCAGATATTTTTTGTAAAGTTGAGTATGTAAATACCTATTATGAATAAAGCTACTCATTCGCATAAAAAAAAAAGACAATAGTTAGAGCTTTTCAATTTTTTTTGTTAAAAATAATTAAAGAAAGATAATAGATGGAACTTTTACTTGTATTCAATTTTTTTAATGAAAGAAATATCATCATTAAAAAAAATTGAAAGAAAGACGATAGTTAGTAAATCAGTTCAGTTTGTTGCTTTGTTTGTTGATTTACAAACTAGAAAGCACATTTATTCTCATTCAAGATTAAAGTCTTCAATCCATTGAATTCAATAAATACAAATAAAAGTTGGTGGCTTTTAGCAAAACTTAACTTTTGGGTTAAAAAGTTAGTGGGCTAATTTTTTTTTTTTTTATAAGAGGCCCAGTGTAGTCACCTGCGTGCCTCCGTCTCTGAAATTAACTACCTACTACCTGCACCCATAGTATTCATGGTCATTAATCCTTATTGTGCCTATCGTTGTCATGCTCCAAAACTAAGATGATTGTGACCCAGAGCGAAAGAAGTATGGGTAAAAAGAGATGGTAATTTGATATTGTCAATTACAACCATATCCTTTAATCATATTTTTCTTTTGATACTACTATCCTTTAATCATATACTCAAATCTCCAAAATAACTACAGTAAATCCCACTTGTGTCGCGGTTGAGGTATCCAAATTGATTAATTAGGTATTTTTCCACAAAAAAAAATTGTTTATTTAGGTCTCTATGCTCCAATTTGAGTCAGTCAACCAAATGTCTTCATTATTGGAATTCAAAAAATTTACTATAGTAAATAATAACTCAGCTCATATTTGCAGTTCCATTCTTAAGGATCATTTGTTATTAAGGACATCTTGAACTTACAAGCCGAGGCAATCAACCTTCATATATATTAAAATTTTAGCTAATTTGTTTGCATAAAAATTGCTATGATATACAAATTTTATTTTTTTTTTAATTTTTTAAAGCTCTTCGGGAAGTGTAGTTTTCTTTTGAATTAAAGAGAATAAGAATGACACAATTATGCAATTTTTTAAAAAAATTCTGAAATAAATTTATATAAAAATTAAGGGAAAATTTGTTTATAGAAGGAAGAGAACCAGAAATTCTGACATTGACTTGGTCAACTGATGATGAATCAGCTTCCCAAGGGCAGCTTTCAATCGAGTGTCGACCGCTCCGTTCATATTACGATTTTGTCCCTACTTTTGGAGGAAAGCGACCTGCTGATTTGTCCTGTACGAAATTGCCAACGTACATTTACCTTTTTCTTTTTTTTTCTCTCTCTCTCTCTCTTTGCGAAAAAAGAAATTGGAGATATATAAGCAGATCCGAATGTCCTCGCCTTTCATTTGTTGTTTCTGTTTCAAAAAAGAAAAAGAAATTGTTGCTTCATTTTCTCTCATCTTAATTAGTCTGGGGTTGTTTAATTTCTTTTTCGACAATTGGCCTCGTTAAAATGATAAGTGATAAATAAACTAATGAAAAAATGGAAGAATTGGGCAAATCATTAATTTTATTTTAGTCAGGGCAAAACACCGAGACAAAAAAAGAATTAAAATTAATTTGATTCCAAAAAAAAAAAGAGTAACCATTAATTTGTTATTGGTTCGTACGTACTCATCACTGATCACTCTTAATCAAGAGGTTCTAAGGCAAATGTTTTTGGATGAGTTAGATGGGAATGATCATCAGGCGGGAAGTGCATAATTATAACTAATATCAGTTTTTTTTTCCCCTTACAGGAGATGGTTATTAGTGATTTATTTATCGTTGGTTAAATGTGAGGACCAGGGGTTGCCTGCTTCATTTCATGTCATCTGTCATCTAGGCGGAGAGACAAATGAAGAAAATCTCAAACACAAGGAAAAAAAATCAAAACTAGCCATCTAATTATTACAAAGTGTAGGTTAAGTAAATGGGAAAGCTATCTACATTCTGCAGCACCTTGTCACTTTCCTGATTTAGCGGGCTTAAAAAGGTTGAAATGATTGGCCTTAGTCCCTACCATACTTCGCTGCCCCAAAATTAAGTTGCAGAATGAAGGTGTTTCACACTAGTCTCACATCCAGTCATCCACCAGACTATCTCTTTCTCCCTCCCTTACCCTCTCGTTAATTTACTTAACCCTGTTTTTCTTTTTGGCTTGGAGGAATTAATAGACAGAGGCTATATAGACCCATCAGTTATAGCACAATTGACATTCACTCACCCATCCCTGTCTCTTGTTTGTGGTACAGGTGTGCTTCTCCCCAGCTTTGCACTCAGTGCTATATAGCAGAGAAGCTGGCAGAATAGGCCAAAAGAGATAAAAATGAGTGATGCTCCATGAATGTGAGAGGTTCCAACTAGCTATAGCGCCTATGTTCATCTCTTCCTTTTGCTTTTCAGAAAGAAAGCTAGGGTTTTCACAAGCTACATGATGTTCCTTTCCACTAACTCTGCCTCTTCCATGTATCTTCCACAATTTTCTCCCTATCCTTTGGACTTTTATGATCCTGCAATGAATGACCAGTACTCGACCACTGACGTTCTCCTTTATCAATACCACAATTCACCCACAATTCCTTTGATACCCACCAACCCTTCACTCACTGAGGCTCGGCTTACTAACACCTTGATGTCTAAGCTGGATCTTAATAATACTCTAAACGGAGATCAACACAGCTCTCTATCATACTACAATACTCCAACAGAAAGGCCAGTGCTGAAGAAAGATAAGCACAGCAAAATTTACACTGCGAGTGGTTTTAGAGACCGGAGGGTGAGGTTGTCCATTGAAATCTCCCGCAAGTTCTTTGATCTCCAGGACATGTTAGGGTTTGACAAGGCGAGTAAAACCCTAGACTGGCTGCTCACCAAGTCAAGGAAGGCCATCAGGGCATTAGCAGCAGAGAGTTCATCATGTGCCAAGAGTTTGTCTTCCTCTTCTGCTTGTGAAGTTGTGTCTGAAAGTGAAGGCCTAGTAGAAGGAAACCCTTCAAAGACAGAATCATTGCCTGCAGACAGTGTACTTCCTGGAGAGAGGAAAATGAAACAGGTGCAAAAATCTGTAGGACCAAATCTTCTTGGAAGAGAGTCCAGGGTAAAAGCAAGGGCAAGGGCAAGGGAAAAGGCAAGGGAGAGGGCTAGAGTGAAAATGACAAGCAGGACTCTCCAGGAACCGAGAAATTGTGCTGATCACGGCTGCCACTATTGCTTCAACCAAGTGCCAAGATCTTTGGACCACTATTCTTCAGGTCGCCACAACATGGCATCCTCCCCAAAGAAGTTGGTCTCTCTAGAAGTTGAAAGATCTACATATCACTCGCAAGCCAAGCAAATGCCCGATCCAATTCCAAACTTTCACGATGAGTTAGATGTGTGGAAAAGGAAGTTGATGACGCCCACTATAGGAATGGATTATCAACAAATTAACCCTGAAATGACATCAAAAGGCCTAACCTGCAACATCAACGGCAACAATAATCAAAACTTTCCGAGTTTACCTCAAGTGTGGGATATTAATCCTGCAGTTGCGCAACCTAGCATCCCGGCTCCTACCAACATAAATCTATCCACTGGTACAGTAGAACAAGCATGAAACTACAGTATACGTACATGTGTATATATATGGAACCTCTAATTTTCAAATTTTTTGAGCCTTATATATACTAATTGATCTTGATTGTGATCTTTATTTGTGCAGAATTACAACTGTATGGAAAACTTTGGGAGGCTGCAAAGAATCAATGTTCTCACTGAACTTATGTGTGAGCAGTGTAAAAGATGTAAGCAGTACTCTCATCTTGTTTAAACTTTTAATTTTGCAAAAAGTGTGATGAAATGTAAAGGATATATCTGAGGAAATAATGTTTCTCTAAAATAAGCAAAAAAATGTTTCTCTAATTTGGAATTCTATCCTCTCTTTGAGGTATCTCTTCTGTGAATTAAGATGGTAGAATATCTTCTTCTTCTTCTTTCTGATATAAGAATTAATATACTACAATATGACGATGCCAAATGTAAGATGTCCAAGAAATTGGCTGAAATATATATACGTATTGATGAATTAAGACACCAAGGGAAACTGTGTGTTCCAGATTTGGTTGCATTGTGTTCCATCAAAAAAAGATTTGGTTGCATTGTGTATCAACATGCGTACAGAGATGAGAGAACTAACTAGCTAGATACTATTTCTCTGACATCTCCCTTCTACTAGAAGTACTTGATTAAACCAGTACTAAGCAAGTTATGAAAACTGGACAATTTCCCGAAGTTGTTCACACTTCACAGAAACTAGAACATAGAGAGAAATTTTTGTTTTTCCTTATTTTAGCTAGGTTTGATCTTTTTTTAACAAGAAATTTTAGCTAGGTTTTTGTGCAGCCACCACTAGAAGAGCTTGATTATGGTAAAGAAACTACTTGGAAGCAAGCATGTTCCTGGTCAGCACATGTATAATGAAAAGTATTCCTTTCTAATGATTTTCAAATCCGATTTCTATCTTAAAACCTCCCACTTCAGCTTTAATCTAGGTTTTCTTCATGAACTGAACTTTTTTTTGGTAAGGTCCAAAAAGACCAACAAAAATTAGGAAAGATTATATGTTCTTTTTCTCATTTCTTTGTGCTGAACCTTTAAATATTAGCTTAACTCTTTGAACATTGGACCAACTATACAGAAACATGTTTCCAGACATTAGGAAAGATTGTATGTTCTTTTTCTCATTATAACTAACTCTCTCTCTCTTTTCAGAAATTGTTTATTTGTATATATACAGTATAAGCTATTTACTGGTTTTGCTGGACAGCCCAGTATTATCATGCATGACCTTATTTATGCAAAACTGATGTGTTAATTAAATCTACGAGATCTCCTTTTTTCCTCTGCTGATGAATTTTCAGTTGCAAGAACATTATTGTAGTAAACTGATCACTATTAGTGAGGAAAATTTGTTAGATTGTACATTTTTTTGCTAACTAGCTAGCTTCTTTGTCCGGGAGAATAATTTTTTTCGCTGCTAATCGTGATGTTTTATTCATAAAGAAGGATACAATATACACAACAGCCGTGGAAGCCACCGCTTAACCAAACTCAAAAGAATGAACTTCTTGTTGCTATTCGAGAGCCTTAATTGCCTCCAATTGATATGGTTTTGATCTCCTTTTTCAGTATATGTCATGTGCAATGATATCTGTTGATATTCAATATTTTTTTTTTTTGTCGCAAACATAAGAACATTAATATTCAATATTAGATCATAGGCAATAAATGCTTTGCATTTTGGCAAAATATAGTTCAGCTATAACAGGAAGACTCCCAGTGACGGTTCTATCTGTTATATATGCGTGTATATGCATCAGATAAAACAAAAAGAACTTTTGTTTCCAGAGGATTAGTTTTGAGCGATAGGAAATTGATTAACTACCAATGGGCTTGTAGTTCATTGGCACTCTTGTGTCAAAAGCGTAAGAGGGGTGAGGTTAAAGTCCCACTTTTCTCGACTAGTATCAAAAAAAATTGAATAACTACCACACTCACACAGATTTCTTTTTTTTGTTGTTGATATTTTGTACTCTTTGTTAACGCCAAAATTAGAACACTCTTGTTAATGTTTGTGGTGATAAAATTATGATTCCTACAATATTATAGTGTATACTACGTATTGATTCAAAAGTGTAGATATTACTATTATCTCATCGCGCATATTCAATTTGTTTTGAATATGCATAGTGCTAATTGATCTTCTTTCTGATCATAATGATGTTAGTTCATGAATATAATATTGGTATTATATCATAAACAAACATTCAAATATCTTGTCTTTCTCAGTTTCTTTTTCATGATGTAATGGGGTCCCAACCCACGAACTGCCGTATATCTATTTTGAGTTAGTATTTTCAGGGCTGAGGCCCTCCTCATTTACCAAAAAAAAAAAAACAAAAACAGAAATTACACACACATATATATATGCACTTCCAAAAGTTTCTATGGGACCTATATAGAATTGAAAGGAAAGGTATTTACTCTAGGTCCTGAAAATCTTTTGGAAAACCAAAACATTAATGATACGTGACATCCCATCATTCTCCTTACTACATGCGCTACTTATCCTGCCATGTTCCCTTCTATAAGATAAGTTGTCTTTTATTTCCTACAAGTCGAGAATAACCTTTAGAGGAAACGTGTTCCAATAGATATGAACGAGTCATTTGGAGTTTGAGAATCAACTATATATCTTTTCTATATATAGAGTAAAAATAATATCATGATTAAGCAATAGCAGAACAATTTTCCTCACACCGGGGGGGCCATACTTGCAGAAAATCAAGTTAGGATTTTCAGGTAGTTTTAAAAGATGAGGATGGGAAGGTCAAGCAAGTATACAATCTCCGTGTTTCTGAAACTAATCTTTTATTTTCCTATGTTTCTTCATTTGAGTAGATGTGTGAAAATGTTGAAGGAGTCTTTGCGAAGAAAAAACAAAAGACTGTTTATGTTTCTCTTCCAATTTCAGAGATATTACACCTAGGGGAATCTCTAGCTAGAAACACTTTTGCTTTATATAATCATCCTACTCTATTGATCCAAAGTGATATCCCTCCATATCTTAACAATAACACCTATATATGTAAGCATCTTCTAAAGTTCAATATCTAGGGAAACATAAGGTGGCGTATAATGCTCACTGCTCCTGCAAAGAGCTCTAGTCCTCCTAGGCATTGGCTTCATTTCAAGAGAATTCACTACCATTAATCTATGTATATATACCACTTGTCTATGTCTATAATTATAGGGAGCAAGAATGCGTACAAATTTGACAAACTGATGAGACAATCATGAAGACTATGGCTTTCAGCTTGAAAGATCACCCATAAACATGTTCCACCATAACTGGGGGAGGTAAAACTAAAGTGGGTGAAGCGAGTGCGGTTAGGAGCTAGTTGTATCATGTGCGCCCAATTAAACCTAGACACAAAGACTTGAAATTAATTTCAGCTTATTAATTGGATAGCATGGCAATATCTGTAAGCTGACTTTAAGTACAATTATGAGATTGCTGCCTTCTTATCAGATAGTTGACATGATGTGAACCGATACAATGAATTTTTTTGTCGCAGTCGTCGGCCTCTTTGTTACGCCGACAGGTCAGTTATATTCATATACAGTTCTAAAAAATATTGCAGATTTTCTTGCTCCCAACAGGAGTAACTCGATCAAAATACTTATATCAGCTCAGTACTCCATGTGTGTACATATATATATAAAAGAAGCTCATGTACATGTAGACACCCAAAAATTTGCTCTACTTCTAATCACAGGTTAGTTATCTTTGAGTGATTTCTGCACTGTTTGACATGACTATAGCCCATGGAACTGTTTCTTATTATAGAGACTAATTAAGAAGACACTGGTCCTGAAAGCTATAGAATTTCTCAACGAGAGTCCTTTCCGGTGCTTGATTCCCAGTTTCTTTCGTACGTCCAATTCTTCATATGGTTTATTCCAGCTAAAACCTCATTAGTTAGTGAAATTCCGAACATTTGAAGATGATTCTATGCACATATAGAGCAACTTCATTCTATGGCTCTGTGGGAAACAGACAATAGTGTAAATCACTTACGTCAACAAGTTATCAAAATTGTCTTTAAAAGATTTCTTTTCCTTTTGTTATTCCTGCTGCGTGTAATTTAATCTCTTGTATCCTCAGTGATCTGCCTGTTTATTCATACTTATTCTAAACCTTGTACATCCTGCTTTTAACAGTCATCAATAAAGCTTCGTTTAGCATCAAAAGAAATACTAGCACGTAAAGAAATTAAAGCCTCATGATGTCACAAATAAAAGCACAGCCTGCAGAAATTGAAATTGAGGATCTTACATGTTTGTTAAGCACGGATCGGTATAGCCAGCACAAATGAGAACTTTCAGAAAAAGCTGGTGAGCTTTCCATGCTTGACACAGTATCATCAGTTCCATCTTCTTCTTTTTCGCTGGTCCCTATGTGTACAGGTTTATCAACAATTTAGGAAGAGAGAAACAAATAGAACGCGAAATGGTTAAACAATAAGACATGAAGTAGCAACAGATCATATATGCTAACAAAAACAAGGAACAAAATGCTCTGGAAAGGTAAATTGTATTCATCCTATTCTTTCCCATTTTGGTTTGATGGGCAAGAGAGTCTTGTTAAATGCATGAAATTGTAGTAAACTATGGATTCACAGCCCCCAAAAAGAAAGAAAATGCAGGAAGATAACCCTTTGCTTCCATTATATATATATATGTGTGTGTGCGTGTGTGTGTGTGTGTGTGTGTGTGTTCTTTCCTTTCTTTCTTTCTTTAAAAGCTCAAACACATTTATTAAGAACAAAAGAGCAGGAACAGTTACAAGCAGATATATAAAACCAGTCAGGAATTTAGTGCCCTCCAATAGTTGGATACCAGATCAAGAAAAAATTGATGTACAAGAATATGCAATTTAAGCATACAAGAACCGCAACGAAAGTGTGAGATCAAAGATAGAATTGGAGGAGTTACTTGCGTTAAGGGGGTACCTCTTTGGAATTGACTAATATAAAGAAGTAAAAGTGAAGAGTAGCTTTATGTCATGATTGCTTCTACTGCAAAGGTTGAAGAGAGAGCTCGGCTGCCAGTGAATCATTTGAAAACTTTCTTTTCAGTTATCTCTAGCTTTCTCTTGCTCCTTGTTTCTAATGATCTTTTCAAAGAAAGTCATTGGTTGCATCGGAATATGTGCGAGGCTGAGACCTAGCAGCTATAGTAAGCAAAAACTTCCGATTAAGAAAGTATAGGTTTCCAGTTGACAGTGTAATTTCTGCAGAGGAAGTAAGGTGGTCGCAGCTATATATATAGTATAGCTACTTCTTAAATAATTAAATTATGGAACGTACATGGGTAGCTAGTAAATGTAACAAAATAATACGTGGGTAGTAGTAGGTAAAATGGATTCTGTGGTCTCAAGATTTCAGTATCAGAATCCTGGAAAGAAATCAGCCATGTGTCGGTATGGTTTAATGAAATGAATCAAAGATATAGCAGAATTTACGGGAGAATTGTGCAGTACTATATTAGTATAATGCATTTCAAATCTTCTTCAGTTTCTGAAAGTCAGCTTTTTGACAGTCAAAAACAGAAAAAATCCAATTTAATATTCCTTCTGTGCAGGGTACTACTGCCGCCGAATACCTACCTATCTATACCTGGCTACTTCCATTTTGTGTATCTCTTCAAAAGATTGCATAAGGTATGCGTTAGTTTGGACATAATGATAGCTTCCACGTCTGTCCATCTTTTATTCTGTGTATGCAAGTTTGCAGAAAGGCAAGAAGGTAGACGATTATTGCAAAATTAATGATGAACGGGTCAAAGCTTTGATTCGTTATCACGGTTATAATTTAAAGAGAAAAACATTAATCATGGCTTATATTATTTTGTTGAAACACCAAATAGCGTTCCTCTTCACTGCATTGAGACAATCACTGCTGATCAATTGAAAGGGGAATGAGGTAACTAAAGAGAAGGGTAGATGATTATCACCAACAGAGCAAACAAACCGGGGCTGTGAACACAAAGTAACTGTTAGTTTAGCCATGAAGCAAAATTATCCAGGATTTGATTATGTAATTTGGCCAAATATATATCTTTGCACTGAATTGAGAGAATCAGTGTACTCCTTGAAAGACAAAGCTAATAAGGATGGATTTGATATAAAATTTTATAAACTACAGCTACATAAAGGAAGGAAGGTCCTCTCTAATTCATTATATTTCATCCAAATTTTTAGGTGGAATTTGTCAAATTTTTTGTATAGATCAAATGAATTACTGTCAATCAATTCTACAAGCATATATCAAAATAAAACATAATTACAGATCTAATCATATGGCCATACATGATGTAGCAATCTATGGTTACACTCGTAGGATGCGACCTTTTAAAAACTATCTTCCCAAAAGCCTCATGAAAATTTAGAGAAACACAATACTAATCCATTCAGTTCAAACATTTTGACAGGTAGTTTGCATTTTATAAGTTCCCCATAAGGCAGGGGAAGGAGAGGAAGAGAAGGAGCGACAAACAACCTAAGTTAAAAGATGTATTGTCACTCCCAAACACAAAACGAACAAATATTTTAAATTTGAAAAAAAATATTAAAATATGTCCTTTTCATTAATAGAAAATTTAAATCTATATAGAATGAAAAATAAAAACATCTTTGCATAACAAAAAGGATGGAAAAAATAGATATAATAATTTTTAAAAAATTAAAGATCATATCTCATAAAAGCATATGAAATTGATTATTATTTTTTTTACGTAAAAGTGGTAAAGGCAGAAAAAATGATGTAGAACATGTCTACAAATACATTTAAAATCTATCTACAAATTAGAGATATGAAAAAAAAATAAGGCATATTATGAATCACTCTAAAAAAATTTCAAAGTTTTATCTTTTGGATTTTTTTATGATTCCTTGGCCAATTTTTTTAAAAAAATTCAAATCCTTATGAAATCATGATGTAAATTCAGACTCTTTGAATTTATTTCTTTCATATAAGTCCTTATATAATTATATAAAATAATTTTTATTAGTTCGCATTAAAAATTACACCTAGCTTATAACAATTGTATAAAACTAGTAAAAATCTATACACATACGAGCAGGACATCATGTGGCCCATGAATAACACGGGAGAGCGGTCTAATAATATAGTATACATACCATAAAATTCTACTTCTGTTTCTTTTACGCTACATGCGTAGGTTGTTAACGAATCATAAAATGTTACATATCATAAAATTCTAGTTCTGTTTCACATTCTCATTCTAATTTAATGATTATAGGAACTACTCATATCCTTATTTGTTTTTCTTTTTTGCTATCAACCACATTTTACTCACCCACGAATTGGGCCATGATTTTCTAATATTCAAGCTATGAATTCCTATGCCGGAGCAAAACTTTCCAATACTAAGACCCCCCTAATCTCTAAATTGTAAGTTCCCAAATATAGAAAAAAAAAGAAGCAAATATGAGGTAAAAATTTCATAAGAAAAGGGTTAAAAAGTGATGATAACGGTTTATAATTAATTAGTAAATAATATCGATATACCACATGCTAAATGTATCTATTGAAGATATTAATTAATAAATAATAAGAGATTCATAATTTATTTTCAGCAATTCTATCTTATTATCCTCATAATTCGAAGTGTAGAAACAGTCGCATCCCATAGGTTTACATATGTTCTCGCCACGGTTTTAATTTGTTTTTTCAACATAAATCGCCAAATTATTTTGGAGCTATCAGCTTGTGCACGCACATTCAATTATACTTGTGTTATATTTTAGGTGAATGCTTAGGTGCTGCCCCTTGTTGGGTATGCACATATACATACCCCACATCTCGCATTTTGACTGGACCATGTGGAAAATCAACAATTATTTTTAATAAATATATACGTTTCTTATTAGACCCTCAAGATTACAAAATATACTCCATGCATCCCTCTGATAACCGTAACGGAACTAACACTGTCAATTATTTTAAACAAATCACCACTATAATTAAAAATAAACAGCATATCCACTTCTCTTCTTCTCTTCTAAATTTTCTTCCCCAATTCTCAAATTTCAAATCCCTAATTATCAGTTCCTCAATCCCCATCGTTATCGATCAACCTCAATTCCTCTCCTCTCTTCTCCTCTCCTCGCCGTTATCGATCAACTGTGCAACCAATTCCTCCCCACCTGTGACGGCTTTGCTTTGTGCCTTCTTCACCTCTTTCCCCAAGTAAGACATCTTTCCTCAAGTATGTTAGCTGTACTTGCTGTGTTTGAACTTTAATCACAACCGAGCAGCTAGCAACTTACTAGGATTCTTAACTACTTAATTCTATTATTTTTAATGCTCTTTGCCCAATGTAGGTTATGCCTCTTAAGTTTGACCAACTTAAATGAAACGCCCCGACCCTTATTTACCGTACACAGTAAACACGTGCCAGAACTATTCTTATTATAGTAGCAGACAGTACATACAAAATAACATATAGCACAAGTAATCTCAAACACAACATCCGTCACCCAAACCCGGGGACCATTATTCAAATCACAACAGCAGTAGCAGAAATATACAATACGAGATCTCGTCAAGCATATAATACGTGATACAACAACAAATAAGATAACAGTAGCAGAAGACTTAGAATGAGATGCAGCGGAGGTATGGATCCGGGGACTGGTGAAGCAGAAACAGCGGCTGGCCGAACCTGAACTACGAACAACTCATCCTACGGGATGAAACCCCGCAGGCGAGGGGTGAGTCCGAAGTGCTCACCGACGAAAGATAAACAGTAATATGCAGGCGACACAATACTTTCGAAGTAAAATTCCAGCAAAATCATAACAAGATACAACCAGATAAATAACTGAGCCAAGACCAAAAGAATGCTTAAATATTATCAAGTTTTATCTTTCGGGCCCTGTCACTGGACAAGCTAGGGGTCAGACCTGGTTATCAAAATGTTCTGGGTGCTAGATCAATCCAGGGATCGACTTCCCAAAATAGTAACCCAGGGATAGACATCCCAAAAATATAATAACGGGATAGACATCCCAAGCATAGACATGCTTAACATAAGTAACCAGATCATAGCCACCACAAAACAGTCTCTAACCTATCAGTCATACCACTACTTTCCTAGTGACAAATAAGTCGTCAACACAACTTCCAATTATCCAATTATCTCATCAAAAACAATAATTCCACAATCAATAAATCAACCACAACGGCAATAATATCTCAATTAAACTCAATTGGCTCAGCAGTTCAATCAGGCAGAATAATCACAGAAGAACAAACACAGTATCATGTGCGACATATCAAAGGTTATCCATCCTCACCTTGGTCGATTTTCCTACTCCTGAAAGTCCTCAAATTGTCCCGGCTCCGGTGCCTCGGAATGCTGTTCGTTATCAGCTCCTATATTGCAAATAATAGCACATATTCACATAGGATGCACATAAATGTAAATGATGCTATACCGTAAAAATAAAACTAAATTGATCCGTTACGTCCCAGTGAACCCCGTTATCATCATCATTCACTAATTATTATTCCTGCGTCAAAATTCTATACTATATTTATACCTGGTTATTATTCTGGTATTACTTTGATAATACCCTTTCCTTATTTATTTTATATGTCTGTACTTCCTAAAATAATTTTTATTAACCATATACATATTTCTAAAATAATTTGTGTCAAAGGTTTTATTTCATTTATGCTTACAAATACAATTATATACCTTGTATATACTTTTCTGCCGTATTTTCCAAAAATATACTTATCATAAAATATTTTCTCGAATGCTATTGTACGTATATATTTCTTCCTAAAAGTAATTATTATAACGTATTTAAAAGGTATTTATCATATAATATTTCCGGTAAAACATTTATATCCTATATATCCTTAAGAAATTTTATCACAATTTAGTAATTATCTTATAATTATCATATGAGGGTAATTATTCTATTTTACTCCACAAAATTATAACCATATACTACCCTTTTCATTATTTTCAGAAAAATTGTATTAGTGATATGTTTTTTTTTTTTAATAAGACCAGAATTATATATACCTCTATTTTTATTTTTATTATCATTTTTATATTTTTTTAATTATTTCGGACTGGGCCAAGGTCCAAGCCCAAGCCCAGTGTGCCAAGACCCATTTCCTAGCCCCAAAGTGCCTAATCCAAACCCAACACCTAACTCTAACACTAAAGCCTAAACCCAATCCAACCAACCCTAACCCAACTCTCCAAGCCCAACACCTAAAACTTAAAGCCTAATGCCCAACCTAGTTATCAGCCGGGTCAGACCCGCGACCCGTATCCGGGTCGTCTTCTTCCTTATGCTCACCTTCACTTGCAGGGCGGCGGCGGCGGCGAGATGGCGACGGGCGACGCGTGCAGCGAGCTCGGGGAGGAAGGCAGGGCAACCCAACACGAGCGAAGGAGGAGGAGAAGCGAGGGGGAGGCGTCGTCGGCGGGTCGTCGCGAGTGGCTCCTGTCACGCGATTTGCAGACGACGGCTCCTCGGGGCGGCTCTTCGACGACGGCGGCTGGGAAAGGAAGGAAAAGGGAGGGCGGCGCGCGCGGGAGATGCGGGTGGTGGCGCGCGGTGGTAGAAGAGAAGGGGAAGGTGGCGGTTGTGACGGTTGCCGGCGGTCTCGGTTGAGTTTGTGTGTATTTTGTTAATTTGTTCTTTCTTTTTTTTCTTTTCTTTACACAAATTTGATTAAGAATTAGACATTAATATAGGCTGGAAAGGAGATGCTAGGCTGAAATTTTCTTCATGGAATATTTAAGTGGAGAAGAAGAGATTCGGTGGAGAAATTTAGTGCAGAATATTGACTATGTATAGGAAATATCTGAACCAGCAAAATGACTTAACTGCCCTTCTAACTCCTACTGCGACAAAAACTTACCCAGGGGCATAATTGTCTTTTCGCAGCCTCCAAATTCGGAAAATTCCAACTCGTCCCGAAAATTCCACAAAAATATCCGGAGTATGGAGTGAGTCTCGGAATTGAAATTCGATGCTCGGTTTTCCATAAAATAATTACCAAAGGTTATTTTTATTCGGTAAATTACTGTACAAAGCTTTTACAGTCCCGGTAAAAACATAAATTTTACCCGGGTCGTTACAGTCTACCCCCCTTAAAATAATTTCGTCCTCGAAATTCATTCCTATTCTGTGAAGAGATGTGGATACTGGATATTTTAGCTTACAGTCAGGTGGATATTTTCCATAAATTTTTCGAGTTTTTAGCTTACAGTCAGGTGGATATTTTCCATAACTAGAATAATTTTCCTCTTGAAGAATAATTTACTTATTGGGGTGGTGAAGGATTTTGATGTGCCTATACATATAATAGATAAAGAACACTTATCTGTAAGTGAAGCGGAAGCATTGTCAGGATCGGGAGCCACGACTTGGATTACTGGTCGGTGGAGACCGTCACAGTATGTCGGATCGGCCTCCTAGTTTCCACGGTCTAAATCCCTAGTTTACAGTATGCAGGTTATTTGTGTTGTCTGTTGTACGAGTATATTAGCCTCCCCTTTGTGGTGGCTTATATATAGCATAGTTGGGCCCCAATTGGGCCTTAGTTGGGCTTAAGTGAGCACCCCTTATGGGTGGACTCACTATTTTCCAACATCTCCCACTCACACATAATGGGAGTGCTCATAAACACAATCATGAGAAACAAATTCTCATCAGAAACTGCAAACATCCATACTGGGAAGTAGAACCGTGCGACCAGCATACAGTGAGAGCTAAATGCTATACATCTGTTAGGAATATATAGCCTCTCATCCAGAAGAAACCTGCAAGTAGATCAAAAGTATGCAGGTACCCTAGATCATAAATCACATTAGAAATCTGCCGAAGATCTCTCTTTTAAAGATACATTGTATTCACAATTATAACTGTATGTCATAATTGGTGCACCGGTGAATACAAACTAATGTGATTTCGGTCAATGATCTTCCTCTTCTCACGATCCCCTTAACTCAACTTAACTTGCTTTTCTAGACATGTCCCGCCAGACCGAATCAGTGTCCATGGTCCTTTGGCAACACACTAAGATAGCAAACATTAAGCTGAATCTCAAGTATCTGATCGGAGTCCTGAGGGTACACAATCGAGCCACCATAAAGGCTCTGGGTCTCACACAACAGTAAGCGGAGATTGAACTTATGTAAACCCGTTTGGTCGGCAAAACGCACACATGGTATGAAACATGTGCTACAGCATTTTCTCCTTTCCCGTGGAGCGTATGTCTTTCCCATATGGAATGCTGTACAGATGATATTTAGACACCATATGTGTCCAAATTTGAGTTCCTAGATCTACACATCAACTTGAACTCACATCTGGCCCACTAAGTAGACTTGGTGAACGTATTCCACCATTAAAATGACCTTATGTCATTATATAGTCGACATTTATCATTTTAAGCCACAAGCTCTCAAATTATCCGTCTGATAATTTTGCTTAAAATCTGTCTCATCTCCACTTATCACTAAGATAAGGAGGCGGTTACCCGTGTGAGAGGGCTAACCTCGTGTCTACTTGACATACTTTTAAACAAAATAAATGAAGAATGTACATAACATTCATCCACATGTATGTATACAAATCAACTTATTTGATAGCATGAACATTAAGCACAGGTTGTGAACTTGGGGAAAAGAATAAGCATAAAGTGAAGTACTTAAGCTTACACAATTTTAATACCTAATGTGTTCCACAAACACATCCCAAGGTAAAGGCTTAAACAGTGCATCTGATCACTTGTCTCTTATAGACAGATACTTCACATTCACAACCTTGCATACAACAATGCCATCTGCATAGTTGTATGTGATGTCTACTTATTTGGTGAAACTAACCATTCTTGGCAATGGAAATTGCAGTCTCACTGTCATAGTCGACTAAAACTAGATCAGTGTTCTATGTATTATCCATCTCACAAATCCAAGAATTTATTCAACCAAATAACTTTTACACTGCTGAAGCGAGAGCCACATATTTAGCCTCAATCACAGTCAAGAATACACATGATCATTTCTTACTATTCTATGATATGGCGCCATCATTTAGTAAGAGCATATATCTAGATGTAGACTTTTCTACCATCTAGATCTTTTCCATGATCAAGGCTTGTGTATTCAACCAAGAAGGATATTTCCTAACTTGGTGACAAAAATATAATCAGCAGACTTCTATAGACAATCATGGTACCCGTATTTTATGGTTTGAGACAATCATGTACCTACAACTTTTCTCGAGACAATCATGTACCTGGACTTTTAACGGGCAGTTCAGTCACGGGCCTCGGGCTGGGCATGTGCTGACATGGATTCTGCCCTTTTTTTGACCTGCTGCCCGCGCTCAAAACGACGTCATATCAGGACAATACGGCGTCGTTTCATCGTCCACATGGCAAGGGTGGGTCCAAACCCACTATCTCAGCAGCTACCCACCCGGTTCTCACCCGAATGAAGAGGTTCAACCAAAGAATTAAATGACCCGAAACATCCTCTCATGTATCGATTATAAACATTAAATCAAATTTTTTTACCTGCTAAGTTAAATAAAAAAGTGCATAGTTTTAATCAACCACAATTATAATCCATAACTATTTTTTTAAAAAAAATCCTGCACTTTTAAATTTTTAAATAGTTTTATTAACCATGATAAAATTATAAAGAGATAAAAGATTGACATACAACTAGATTCTATTTTATTCATAAATCTCTCATAACTTTTCTCAAAAAATTTTAAACAGTATTTATCTTTTTTGTACAGAATGATATGATATTTATTTATAATCTTAATTACTTCATACTTCCAATTTTTAAAAATTGGAAAAATTTAATGGAGCTAGAAATGCCTTATCAAATCAAGATTTTCTTTGAAAAAAAAATAATTTCAAAGAGGACATATAATCTAACTTTTTCTCATAATCGTTTCATAATATTCCTTATCACCAGTCACCACTTTTTCTAAAAAAATAAAAAATAAAAAATTAACCCAAGGCATAATCCTAGGAGAACACAACCACCACCACCTCCACGAAACACCACCACCCTCCCCTCATCGGCAACACATCGCTCTTCTTTTTCCTCTTCCCCGCGCGCCGAACCATGACCACCACCATTTCGTCGCCATCACCGCCGCGCACAACATCGACCGAGAACTCCTCCCTCGACGCTGCTCCTCCTCCCTGCTGCCATCACCGCCGTTGCAACACCTAGACGAGTTAAGCTCAACTAGTCGGTCCCCGAAGCTGTGACCCGCTTCTGCCGTAACCACCACCAACGAACGCCGGTCGATCGCGCCTCACCACCGCCACTACAGGCATCAAATCCCGATCTCCAAATCTGCTCAATCCGCAACCCGGAACAGAACATCCAGCCACCGTAAACACCCAACACCGACACCACCAGATCCGACACCACAATACAACAAAAGCAAAAATCTGATTGGGTTAGTCCCAAACAACCATAAGAAAAGAAGAACAATAGAAGAGGAAAAGGGGAGGAGGAAGAGAGTAAAGGTCGAAGGCTTACCGAGCAGTAGGCGACGACGTGCTCTCCTTGTCGTGCCCCAGACACGCACGGGTTGCAGACCCTCCGGCGCCTCCTCTTCTATCACAGTGACGACGGCTGCTATGTGGAGAAGGGAAACGAGGCGGCAGCGACTAGGACAGGGGCGGCGGCGAGTTTCCAGGCGAGAGAGGAGAGGAAAAAAAATGGGAGAGGGAGAGGGATGGTGGTGTCGGTTTGGGTGTTGAGGGGAAGGGAGAGGAGTTTTTTTTTTTAATTTGTAATATTTTATTAAGTTGTAAAATAGATTGAAAAATAATGTGGCCGGTGGGTTCTAAAAAAAAATGTGGCCGGTGGGTTTAGATTGTAAATTTGATTTTTAATATCTTTTTATCAGTTTTCTATTTTTAAATAATTAATTTAAAATTTTCTCACGTTTCAATAAAATTATAGAAAACAGTAAAATAATTCCATTAAAAAGCAATTTTTAATTTCAAAAATATCTTTATTTTTATTTTATTAGTGCATACTTAATTAGGAGTATAGTGCAAGATCAATTTATGAAAATAATAGGGATAAATGAATTAAAGTGAAAAAAATTTCTTTGGGTTCGGTTGAACCTCTTAAGGATAAAACCAGGTCGGTAATTGGGTCAGGTATTAAGAAATGGGTGGGACCCACACCTGCCACGTGGATGTGAAAACTACGTCGTACCGTGGTGAAACGACGTCGTTTTGAGTTACGGGCAGCTGCCCAATTTTGGGAAGCCTCCACATCAGCATATACCCAGCCCGAGACCCATGACTGACCTGCCCGTTAAAAGTCCAGGTACATGATTGCCTCAAGAAAAGTTGTTGGTACATGATTGTCTCAAACCATAAAATATGGGTACCATCCGTACCAAAAACCCAGCTTGATATGTGCTTAAATTTGGTAACTGTATTTTGTTTACTTCTTAAAGAGGATGGCATGGCAAGGTGGTTGATATCCAGAACATAAAGCACATATCAGATAATGGGGAGTTGATCGAAGATGCAATGGAAAGATAAATGAGAACTGGAATATTGAAAGAGAAATGTTTTATCTACAGACAGGACTGAAACAGCGTCCTACTCAAGACGAACTGCATCCATATCAGCAGCAATGCCAAAAGCTTGAATCACAAGATGATGACAATATTGATGACTCCAATCGTCAACTAGAACTGGAACTATTTGAAGAAGAGTCACAGTGAAAGAATCAAGAGGATAGGAATTTAGGCATGAATGGAACTGTATTTTTGGATAACAGCTACTAAAACAAGCGTAGCAAGATACATGGGGAAGTGCCAAGAAAACAAGGATGCAAGATATTATGCTTAAGCATTTAGATCACATGATCCGAACACATCTTAGACGGCAACCAATCCACATCAAAAACATTGGTTCAGTCGTTGCAGCAGCAATGTTCCTTAGAGGACCTGAGCACATTCTTCTGTTAAATCTAAGGAACATTACGGATTCTGTTGTTTGAATTGAATGCCATTGATAATTATTATACAGAATTTTATACATCTAATAAAATTCTTGTTTTCTTTTTCTTATTTCTCTTCTTGTTGGTTAGAAGATTGATCATTAAAAAATGAAAAGACATTTATTTTATATCGCCACTAGCTTGGTGTGCCAACCCAATAGGGGAAAAAGTACTCATCTACTCGCTACCGATGCTTGCTGCATGATTGTTTCTATGGGACCTCAGACTCAGAGGACCGACCAGATGGATTTCAACAGATTTCCCTCTAACTTAAATCAGTAAGAAAAAATATTAGAAGCTACAATTAGCCAACAAGAAACAACAGTTTTCAGGTCAAATGACAAACTTTATTGGGACTCTTCCACTGGAACAAGTTACATATGATTACAAGGATTCGTGATCCCAAATAAGAAAAAAATTGAAAGGGAAATAGCAAAACCCTTTTCAATAATCCTAGACCCCAATTCTTCCCTATCCAAGATTCTAATCCTATTCTAACAACTTCCTGCCTATAACTCAATCTCTACTACGTGGAACCTACCATCCTCAAGCAAGTCATTCAAGCTGAATGTAACTAAACCAGAAGCTGAATCAGCTCACCAAACACGAAGGAAGCAAACAAGCAGGAAAACATACAGAAACCATGGTTGCTCAGACGCACCAGGGTGTTACCCGAGTGGACTCAAGGAACACGCTATCTTCCCCTTTTCCTGTAACGTTCCCTCCTTTTCTCTATATCACGGAGAGGACCATCGATAGTTGGGTAAGCTCGGATTTTCGCTGTGTTGTCCTTGTGCCGTTGATCGGCATTATTGTTGATGACGAGGGAGGAGAGGAGGGGGATTGAGGAACAAGCAATTAGGGATTTCAAATCTGTTTAATTGGGAAAGAAAATTTGGAAGAGAAGAAGAGAAGTCGATTTGTTGTCTATTTTTTTAATTTCAGTGGTGATTTGTTTTAAATAATTAACAAGAGTTAGTTCCATTAGGGTGCCTTTGGTACGCTGGACGGGACTGGACGATACTGGACTGGACTGGACTGGACTGGACGGGACTAGACTGGACAATTATACTGTCCAATGTAGCGTTTGGTATGGTGGACATTAAATGGGACTGTTGTGCTGAATTATGTTTGGTTAGCTGTACAGAGCTCGGGACTAAATGCAGTAATGTCAATATTGCCCTTGGTGCTGGAAAGAGTGGTTAAGTGTGGAATATTTTGATTTTTAAGGCTGAATGGATGAATATAATTTAGAGATACTATATCCATTTTATTCACAGCAACATTTGGAATATTTGGTAATGTTTAGGTAATAAAAAAAAATTCACATTTCAAATATCTATTTATGACTGATCTTGAATTTTTTTTTTAGTTTGCAATTTATATAGAAATAAATTAATGGGTAAGTAATTGAAAAAATGATTGAGCATTGACTATGTGATGCAATTGGACGACATTAAAATTAGATGGTATAACGTCCATGATACAATTGCCTTCATATATTTGTTCAATTTTATTACTCCATTCATTGAGAGTTCAACTATATTTAATGGACTTTGATTTCACTTAATTTGTATACTATGTTATACACAAGTGTATTTGATAGGCTAAGACATCCTTCATAGATTACCCTGTTAGTGTACGTTTGGCAAATGATAGGCACAAGAACAAGAATAATAGCGATGGAGATCTTTCGTAATATAAGTTTTGAAGGTCGGATTGATACATTTCATAGTTAAGACAAGTATCCGACAACCTACTTGTAATACGTTGAATTACCCATTACAAGTATTTGACAATGACCATGACTAATAATGCTAAAATAAACCCAATTCCGATTTTCACCAAGTCTGCATACTTGACATTACCCTGCAATGCAACTCTCAAGTCCTCGAAATTGCCCTTGTCCTTCTGCACTGGTATGTTTGAAGGTGCAAAATTATTCGCACTCGGGGCTGCCGGAGTGTCCTCGAAAATATGAGCATTATCATGCACCCATCTTTGCTCACTTAGCACATATGCAACCTGTGCTTCTTGTAATGTTTTAAAACCCTTGAACCTAGCATGCGGGAATGAATCGACTTGCAACTTAACATCATCCCAATTGTCATACACACCATTGCGTCTCCCGTTATACACTACATAATACTTATACTTGCCCATAGTTCACACCTACAAATAAAACCATACCAAATGATGCCCATAGGAAAACATATCCAAAACCAGAATGCACATAGAAGCAACACAAACCAATGGCATTCAGAATGAAGGGTCACCAAACTAGGCAACCAAAATGCAAGCAACAACCATTCATCACGCAAACATCCAACTGATTACTACTTGAAAACTAAATGCAAGCAAATGCCATACGTTCCTGCGACTGTCATTCACCATAGAGGGTGACACATGTGATTAACATCACATTATAAGTAATACCTACAAAATGCATGAAGCCATGACTCACTAGAAGGGTTAATTCCTAATCTCCTAATAAGTTAGTAGGCTACTGTGATATATACTAATGTTCACTGCACCAAAAACAGCAGCACCTACTCATTGGCAACCCAAATTACTTCCCTAGAAGGCATGCGACAAACTCAACCTTCTGTTCTGCATCCAGCTCCCAGAAATACGCTGCAACTTCAGGCTGTCGACCCATAGCCATCACCACCTTCACGACATCAGAGGCCCCGATCCCCATTTTTCTCAGCTCGTCGCCCAAAGCATGTGGCGAATCCTTCCCCCTGATTGCAGCAGCAATGTCACTCATGTGCACACCTTGAGTCTCGAAACCACGCATAACAACATCAGTCAATGCCCACAACGCCTCATTAGCACCAGGTCCGCCCTTCCTTTTCCTGCTTCCACATGAGCCTGATGCCATACTCCCATCAGGTGCAACAGAAGAAGAGGCGGCACCTCCGCCAAGAGCAGCTGTACTTGTTCCGGGCATGGTTGGAGTTTGCGCATTGTTGGATGCAGCTGCGGTGTCGCCAACCTCCTCCTCCTCCATGTTCCTGATTGCTTCATCAGGAGTTTCAGCATGGTCTCCAATCGCCCTGTCACGGCCAAATATGCGCTGCAGCTTGGGAAAATGAGGAAATGGTCAGCCGCACACATACTCTCTGGAAGGGTACTTCTGCAAGTGTGCAAATATTGCAAAAAATAAGTAATCACAAATCAGAGAAGCATAGATAAAATAGTTAACAGGTAAAAACAGAAAATTGTGCTTAGATTGCAAAGAAGATAGGTTAATTTACCACAGTAAGGGTAGAGGTTTGAACTTACCGCGATGTATGCATCAAGGATGTCCTGGGCATCCACCTCAACACAGCATTTCTCTGAATTCCATCCAAAGCCACTAGTATTTGCCATCTCCTGTGCGGCAAAATACTTGACCTTCAACCGTTTCATTTTATTCCTCACATGGTTAGCGTTAAGGCCGCAGTTGGGGAACTTGGCCTTCATCCGAGCCACAATCTGAGTAATTGTCCCCGGTCGAAATGATCCAGCATCAACCTGGTGACCCTCAACCACCAATTCTTCCAGAATATCGACTAAGGCATCGACTTCTGGATCAGTCCAGACCCTCCTATCTCCCATGCTTAACTCTAAACCAACAATAAGATCATACAACCAACACAGTGAACCAACAACAACATAACAGATCACACTACACTACCACATGAACAAATAGTCAATCACATTTATGGAAGAAATTTTTATGTCATACAACAATCTCAGAATGCAGCGCATTTGGCTGTCCAGCAACAATCAATGCAAATTCAGAATACACTCATGGAGAAACTGCAATTATTGTTCACCACATAAATATTCAATACACATGAAATAAGAAGGAAAATTATTTTAAAAACGAAGTAATATCATGCAGTGTTCCTCCAATCATCATACATTTCTTGTGCTAAGTCGTCACGCCAAGCAGTCCACTCATCACTTGTCTGAACACTCTGAATGTACTCAAGTGCCTCTTCCGAATCATCTCCATCGGTGTTCGTAGTCTCATTAATTGAGGCCTCCTCCGGATCAACGGACATGTTAGCTCTAATAAAATTATGCAACAAGCAACATGCCATGATTATCCTACCCTGGGTTCTAATTGAGTAAAAAGAAGGACTCGTAAGAATTGCCCATCTTTTCTTTAATAACCCAAAAGTACGTTCAATGACATTCCTTGCCATTGCATGCTTCATGTTGAAAAATTCCTCGCAGTTTCTTGGCATTCTTGGGCCAGAAGTAGCCCACTCTTTCAGGTGGTACCTCACACCTCTATATGGAGCACAAAACCCAAGACCGTGGGTATATCCAGCATCAGCCAGATAATAATTACCTAAAAAACCATGTATTTGGCCTATTAATTATGAAGTCAATTAGGATAGTTATAAAGATATAAATGTATTACTTAATATGAACCTACCCCTAGGAACTTGCAATCCACCCGACCTCCCAACCACATCACGCAACACCCTTGCATCAGTAGCAGACCCTTCCCATCCAGGGAAGACGTAAATGAAATTCATGTCTCTATTACAAATTCCTAACACATTGGTGGCTATGTGACCTTTCCTGCTTCGATACCTAGACTTAACAGCATCAGGAACTGTGACATCTATGTAGCAACCATCTAGTGCTCCTAAACAACCCTTAAACCATTTCCACCTACTGTCAGTGCAAGCAGCAGTCACAGGTTCAGGTTTAACAAACAGCTCTTTCTGAACCCGAATCAATGCCTTCAACACTGCATGGAAATGCCTACTGATGGTCTCACCAGACCTCTTGAACCTAGTCTGGAGTACCATATTCTTCTCATGGTGTGCTAGGATGTGTGTGAAAAGCACTACCTGCTCCTCTATTCGTACTTCACCCCTTGACTTAAGACCTCCTTTAACCCTAAGTAACTCACATAATCCAGCAAATGCATTCATGTCCATCCTAAGGTTTGTAATTGTATCTCCATCCGACCCCTTACACATGTCCTCTATGACTTTCCTCCTACTTTCATACCTAGAAAAAGTTCTATCTCCCAAGGCTCTCCTATTCTCATTTCTCTCACCTACAGTATGCATATATGCGACCACAAATGCAGCACAACTCAACAAAATTTGAAGGTTCATCTCCCATATGACACACATCACAGCAGCAAGTTTAGCACGTTCTCGGCGGTCCATTAGTCGGTCTATAAAAAGCAACCAACACGGAAAAAAAAGAATTACAACATGCACATTGTGAACCATGCTAACAACAAAAGCAATTCACCACAACATATTCACTCCAACAATACAGTCACACACACAGACATCTTGTGAAAATAGGAAACATAATATAGGAACATACCTTGTTGAGCTTCCCGATAAACCCTTAGCCGGTTGATTTGAAATTTCCCGAACTTTCCAGCCTCAGCAACCACAAACTGTTTACACAAAGAGCAGAATTTTAGCCGAAGCTCAAAGTATAGTGGACATTTGGTACGTGGCATTGTGCACAAGGTCAGCCTACCCAACCAGGTGGGGATTAGCTAGGTATGAGTTTCCAGCCCATATACCGAATATCCATTAAACGCACAGCGAAGCATCAAGGACAATTCAAGAGTGTACATGACGGTTCAAGAGGATACATGCCAAAACAGAGAGGATTGAAGCCAAATCAAAGAGGATACATGCTAAAACAGAGAGTATACATGCCAATTACACTGTGTAGCAGAGCAACACTTGCACATTTATGGACATACATATAGCGGAATTCGGTATTTAAGAAATAGCGTTTCAGAAATATTTGGGGATCTAGAAAATCAAAGAGCAACATAGTTAATTGACGCATCAAACAACTATCACAGTGAAGCATCTAAAGAATGAGGTTGACGGAGCCAATTACATAATTCCAAATTAGGGTTTCTAAAAAAATTAGGGATTCATACAAATCAGGGAGCGTCAGGGTTAATTGAAGCACCAAACAGCTATTACCATAATCAATTGCAAGCATAGATGGCAATCACACAGGTAGACGAAGCTAATTACATATTTCCAATTTAGGGTTTCCCAAAAAATTAGGGATTCGTACAAATCAGGGACCATCAGGGTTAATCGAAGCACCAAACAACTATTACCATAATCAATTGCAAGCATAGGTGCCAATCACATAAGTAGACGAAGCATTTACACAAGTTAGGGTTCATAACAGAAATTGGGGATCGGCATCTAACACCGTGAAATCGTCATGCAGAATGGATTACAAACACAAAATACATCGTGGTAGATACAGAGACACAATCCAAAACCATAAACACAACACCCAACCATCAACAGCAGAGAGGACAGAACCACAACACACACAGGTTGCAAACACGGGACAGAGACGAGAAGAGAAGATGTGGAAGAGAAGATGTTGTAAGGTAGAAGAGATGAGTCGAGGGAGAGCCACAATCGAGAGAGAATGGAGAGGCAGAGGCGAAGAACAGAAGAGAGGCGAGAGAGAAGAGAAGAGACGAGTGAGAGAAGAGATAGAGGGAGCGTACCTGGAATGGGTTGCGAAATAGGGTTTTTTCCGTTTTTATACACCGTGGTCTTTTTGGGCATTAACGAAAATGAGCAAGGGCAAAGCAGGAACAGAAACAGTGCTGTCCATGGGACTGTGTTCTGTCCCGTGTGTTTCGAGAGGACGAGAAAAAACAATTTCGTCCCAAACTGCGAGGACGCGCGTCCTTCGTGAACAGTGTGTCCCTCGAACCAAACATCCACCCCTTGTCCCTTGTCCCCTCACGCCTGTCCCAGACCCACATTCCAAAGGCACCCTTACGGTTAGGGGTGCATTGAGTATATTTTGTAATCTCAAGGGTCTAATAAAAAAACATATATATTTATTAAAAACAATTTTTTATTTTCTAAGATGACAAAAAATATGCCACATGCCCTGTCAAAATGCAACATGTGGGGTATGTATAGGTGCAGCACCGAAGCATTCACCTATATTTTATTCTAAAAAAACGTGAAAGATTGAGAATACCCCATCATACCCTTGCACTAACAAGACTTGAAGACTACTACGACGTCGTTTTGTAACGAAGAGGTTTTCTTCTCCCATAAGTCGCTCATGATCCTAAACTCCTAATATTATATATTTTGTTTATTTATATTTACCGGTTCCTTTTTATTTTATGTTTCATCGCCTGCTTTTCTAGCTTGCTACCAAAGTCTGATTCAGTAGTAAGACCAGAACGGAAGAAAGAAAACCGACGTCGTCGAGGAGGAGGAGAAATCGGAGAAGACCGGAAAACGATGGAACCTAAATCGATTGAGGTCGATGTCTGCCGTATCGAGCAAGACCCGCTCCGGTACGGCCTCCACGGCGTCAAGAGCGACATCGTCGGATCTCACCCCCTCGAATCCGCATATGCCACCGTAATCCGCTCTTCACTTCTCTGCTTCGTTTTGCTTTGTTTTGACCTCTTCCTGATTTTTGAGCTCGCTTTCGTTTCTTACTTTAGGTTCTATGGATTAGGGTTTTTGCGATGTTCCTGCTTTATAGATTGAGCTTTTGCTTTTGTTTTCGGATTTCGATATGTTAAGTTGTTCCTTTTTGTTGGATTTTAGACAAGGAAGACTCACGAGCAGATGAAGAGAACCATTCTCGCGAACACCTATGGGTCTGCCTTCCCCCTGAAGATGGATTTTGAAAGGCAAATTCTTAAGCGGTATGTCCTTTTCCTATCTTCAATTACTGAATGTTATAGCTTGTTGTGGGTTTCGCTTTTCACCCGCTCCCTGACATACTAGTTATCGATTTAGTTGTATGTTGTGCTTCCTCGAAACTGTTTGCAAGCCCAGGGAAAGTAGGAACTTATGGGAGAAGAAATTCACATTTAGTATTTTGTGCCGCACGGTGTTAAGTTTGAATGCGAAAACTTGACTAAATGGGGGAATTTTCGTTGATGTTATTGTGTTCATTTGTGGTTTTGCCTTATTTGAGAAATTTTAAAAAGTTTGGGGTTTTGTAATTCTTTTTTATTCATAGTAAGGGATGATTTTTTGGAGGGAGCATAGTGTTTCTGCTGTGGGTATAGGTGGACTGGAATCTTCTGATAGAGAGCGATGAGTTTTGGCATTTTAGTATAAGGAACTATTATAACAGAACTTCATGGTTTCGTTCTTTTGATTTGTTCCAGGATCATGATAGTCTGTAACGAAGTTGTCATCCATGTTCATTATACTATGGTGCTTCTTCTTTGGCTTGTCCTCTGTGTTCTAACATGATGCATTGCACCTGCAATATGTTACCCTCTTCTTGACTGAAATAGAAGTTTATGGTTCTGTTTGGATGAGTGATCTCCTTTGCATGTTTGCTGGGGTGGTTTTTCTGCTTAATGTATCTTCCATGTGGTGGGGACAATTCATGATGTAATTACACATTTTTTTTAATTTAAATTGTATGATGATGGCTTTGTGTCTGCATTTACAAGGACATGTTATTCTTCCATTTCCTGTATTTTCGCTTTGTCAGTTTAGATGCAATTTGCTCGGTGTATTGTTTTCAGTTATTTTTATGAGCGTCACATCCAAGTACTGAAATAATTCTGCTGCCTACGTTTCTCATTGAAAATTTTGCAGATTTCAGAGGCCACCGGGACCAATTCCATCGTCCATGCTAGGATTTGAGGCACTAACAGGAGGACTAGAAGATTTTGGATTTGAGGATTATCTGAATGGTAATAGGACTGTCTCTTTTCATTTATGGATGTTGATAATGTGTCCTAAGGCAGTTATTTTAGTATATAATTCTTCAAAGTTTATAAGGTGTCTCTTTGAAGTTAGTCTGAATAGGTCTCTGGAAACTTTATACTGCCCCGTTTTCATTTCATCCGGAGATAAATGGGTATTGTTTTGAAATCTGCTGTGACAAAAACTTTTGGTAGAGTCCTATACTAAAAAGTTTCAAAGAAGGTTATCAATCCATCATGCGATTTGAAAGACTTGCCAGTCATTTGGTTTTTAGCTTTGCAGTGTTAGTTTTATGAAAGAAGGTTTTATTATATTTAAATGCTTATGGAGATGATCAATTTTCTCTTTTGTTGAACTGGTTTGGAGCAAGACACCCAATTAAATTTGGAAACCTGCTTAGGAATCAGATTCACATTGTTGCTTCAGTTGGATTTGCATTCCAAATTATTGCTGATTGTGGTGTCTTTTTTGGATGCTCCTTGCAGATCCTCGCGAGTCTGAAACCCTCCGACCTGTGGACATGCATCATGGTATGGAAGTTCGCCGCGGAATCTCGAAGGGACCAGCGTGCCCAAGTTTCATATGATTCCCAACTCTAGAGATGTTTGGATGTGAAACAATTGTCCGCCTTATGCTTATTCTGTATGACAATTGCCTTCGACTTTGAAACAGTCCGATCCAAAGGCCTTCTAAATCCTATTTTATTTAGTTCTCATTGCGTGTAAAACTTAAAACATACTGTTGCATATTAAAAGATTGCATCATGGATAGCTGCCTTCTGCAGAATCATCGTGTCTTGGCAATCTATTCTGATACCGCAGTAGTAAAACATAGAAATTAGAATGCAACCGAAACTTGTTGCGGTCTTGTGGCCTCTTCACGTCCCAGGTTGGTTAAAACCTTTTCTAACTTCTGAGGTAAAGGATGTTTAGTTTATACGAGACAAATAAGTTGGTGTGAATTTCTTAGCTAAAGCTTTGGTGCAAACTCGAAGATATGATCGAAGATATGTGTTTGTTTTGTCTACAGACTCGCATGTATTTAACATAGGATTTTTTATCTATGAAGAGGAGGGCTAATCTCCAATAAAATATCACTTAGTTGAATCTTGGAATCTCGATTAGAAACAATTTCAGCACATAGTTGGACTTTAGCAGCTTAACACTTGATCTTGTCTCGATTCTGCTATGGTATCCGACAGATTGTCTCTATTTTCACTCCAGTTTCCTAATTTCTAATGGTTGTCGTCATACTAAACAAGCTAGCTGTTACCACTTATCCCTTAAATTGGTTCTGGAGACGAAAGAGAGAAATTTTGGCACTGTACCAAATCGCAACAAGCAAGTGATATGTCGTGATTTGCCTAATATACATCCAAAAACATCTCCATCAGACTCAAACAAAAACTGGGGTTGGAATTGGGAAATGGGCATAAGCAGAAACATAAAAACAGGTTTCCAAAGAAAAAGATAAGAAGCTGAGAAGAAATGGGAAAATGAAAAAGAAAAGAGAAGAGAAGAAGCATGTTAGTACATCCAAACTATAGTATTGTTTTGGCAGCTTATTACACAGTCCTCGGGGCTCCATCTCGCACTTACACAAAGCTAACGCTAGTAGTCTAGTACTACACACAGCTACTACTGTTACTGACACACACACACACCCCTCTCCATCTCCTCCTGCAACAACAACCCTAAAGCCTAAAAGGCCCTAAAACCCAAAAACAATTAAAATCCCAAATTCTCTCCTCCATCCCCTCCTGTTGAATTAAATATGCATTAACCATCAATCCCCACCCACCTACCCTCCCCGAGATGGAACCAAGGCGAGCCCCACGCGCCGTGAGCGACCCTAAAGTCCGTCAAGTCGGCTTCTTTACAGCCCCGACACCGCCCGACCGCTCCCTCTCGGGTCCCCCTGAGACCTCCACCCCGCCTCTCTCCGACCTCTCCCCTCCCTTGACCGGTAACTCCCTCTCCCCCGTCATGATCCCCCCTCCCCGCCACTCCTCCGCCCCGCTCTCCCCCCTCCACCGCGACTCCCTCCTCCACGCCTCCTCCTCCGAGTTCTTCCCGGCCACTTCCCCCACCGCGTTGGGCTCCTCCTCCTCCGCCTCCTTCGCCGACGATGTAGCTCACGGACGGGGACCTGCTAAGGTTGCTGCTAGCAGCTTGCCTGGCGGTGGAGGGTTTGAGATGTCCGTGAAAGCCGCCGCCGCCGTCGCCACCAGCGTCCCGTCGGCCGGACTCACTACGGTTTCCGTTGTCAATTTGCCTCCTGCTTTACCTGGTAAAATATTTTCGATGCGCCTCTAAAATTAGTGAAGTAATTTAGAATCCGGTTGATTGGGAATGCGATGCTTAATCGAATTGAGTTTGGTTAATATGGAAGATGGATGATTACAGGTAAAGGTGGGGGAGGATCGGTGGAGCGGCAGAATGATCACCCAGCTAAGTCGTCAAAGACTTTGAAGGAGAAAACCACCAAAGCTGAAAGGCGTGCTATGCAAGAAGCACAGCGAGCTGCAAAAGCTGCCGCTAAAGGTATATATATATATATATATATATATATGATTTGTTTACATTTATAGTTTGTAAATGTAGTAGAAACATGAAGTTTCTTTTGGTGTTTTTCCCGTTGTTTTGATTAGGGGAGCATGGCAAGTCACCAGCTGCTACAGGGAATCCGAAATCGGGTAAAGTTGCCAAGCCTCCTTCGCAGAAGAATGATGGCGCTTCAGTTGTGGCTTCTGAGAAGAAGGGAGGAGATCGTGCATTGGAGAAAGATAGGAAAAAGGAAGTGCCCCAACCGCGAATGCAGTATGATGATGAGAGTCGGGTGGAGAAGGCGAAAAAACGAGCTGTGGTGAAGCAGACAGAAGCTAGGAATAGAGTTGAATTGTTTAGGCATCTGCCCCAGTACGAACGTGGATCTCTGCTTGCTGATCTAGAAGCCAAGTTTTTCCAGCTTGATCCAATGCATCCAGCTGTATATAAGGTATTCATCTGGTGCTGTTACGTAGTATGCTTTGAATAATTATATTGGTTAAATATTCGGGTTTGGATGAAAAATTTGTTGCAGAGTTTGAGGCAATGAAACTATGTCTTGTCCTTTTGTTTTTGGGATCTTCTACACATCCTGTAGTTCATGCTATGCTTCTAAGTTAGATGTTGAGTTGGAACTCTTAAATTATATTAGATGGCTGGCATTAAGGTTTTGAAGATACTGTACAAGAGATCAGCCATTGTTCTATCCTCATATCTAATTATAAGTCCATTGTTGGCACCAGGTTGGGTTACAGTATTTGTCAGGAGATATAAGTGGTGGCAATGCTCGTTGCATAGCTATGCTTCAAGCATTCCAAGAGGTCATTAAAGACTACTCGACACCACCTGAAAAAACTCTTACTAGGGACTTGACTACAAAAATAGGTAGTTATGTTTCATTTCTTATCGAGTGCCGGCCCCTTTCAATCAGCATGGGAAATGCCATTAGGTTTCTAAAGAGTCGAATTGCCAAGTTACCCTTGACTCTATCTGAATCGGAAGCAAAAGCAACTCTTCAATCTGATATCGATCGTTTCATAAATGAAAAGATCATACTTGCGGACAATGTGATAGTCAAGCATGCAGTTACAAAGATCAGGGATGGTGATGTTCTTCTCACATATGGGTCATCAACTGCTGTTGAAATGATACTATTGCAAGCTCATGAGCTTGGCAAACATTTTCGTGTTGTGGTAGTGGACTCTCGTCCAAAGCTTGAGGGGCAACTATTACTTCGTAGGTTGGTGGGAAAGGGTATCAACTGCACATACACACACATAAATGCTGTTTCATATATCATGCATGAAGTTACTCGAGTCTTTTTGGGCGCTTCATCGGTGCTGTGCAATGGAACAGTTTACTCGAGAGTTGGGACTGCTTGTATTGCTATGGTTGCCCATGAGTTCCGTGTACCTGTCCTAGTGTGCTGTGAAGCATACAAGTTTCATGAAAGGGTACAGCTTGACTCAATATGCGCCAATGAGTTGGGTAGGTGCTTCTTGTTTTTTGAATCATAGCTCATGGCTGGCTTTATCCTGTGCTGGCTTAGCTCAAGTAGCTGTCCGTTCCTTGCAGGTGATCCAGAGGCTATTTCAAAAGTTCATGGAAGGGAGGAAATAAACTTCTTGGATGGCTGGGCCAGTAGCGACAAACTTCAGCTTCTGAATCTTCTGTAAGTATCTTAGGATGTCAGAGAAAGCTCAAAGAGTTAGTTATTAATACTGTGAAACTGACCATTCATCTTCTGAATTGGATTGTCTTTGACAGTTATGACGCGACACCTTCAGAGTATGTTTCAATGATAATCACTGATTATGGCATGGTACGTCAATGCCTGATTCTGAATTGAAACTTCTTTTGCTTTGAGAAGGTTGTATGGCTTGCATTCGATTCGTTTCTGGGCTTTATACTGATCATGCTTTTATACTGCTGTGCGTTTACATATTGGCATACAATTAGTGCTACCAAGTTCTTGTGATTTGTACAGGGTCAATGGGGGTCATTTGATAGCTGCTCAGATCATTTTGCCATTCTGCCAATTCTTCCTCCTTTTTTTTTTTGAGATTTGACCTACAAGTGTACCGTAATTATTGTTGCAATTTATTCTTTCTGTTCCTTTCTCAGGTTCCACCTACAAGCGTGCCCGTTATTGTGCGAGAATATAGGAGAGAACATTTGTGGATGTAGATGGGTTATGGAGGCTTCTCAACAAAAATTTTGTCCGCTCTAATATCTGCCTTACGGGCCAATGTAATTGGGCAATATAGGCTGCGAAATTTCTCGTTACTTGATTCCTTGCTTCCTTTTTCTCCCCCTTCTTTTTTGTTGAGTCATGGTTCCAGGAGGGCGAGTTTACCAACCTTTTGTTTCTTGTTTCCTGACTGCGTAGAGTGCATTTTTTGCCTCTCCGGGCAGATTTACATGATGCATACTGTTGTATGTCCGTTGTTGGGCTTTTGGAGCTTGTTTTTTTTTTGTTCAAATGACAATTTTGTTAAGGACGCTCCTTTTCTTTCTCCTGTTGTAAACTGTAGTGACTGTACTCTCCTCAAAAGAATAAACAGCGATAAAAAAGTTGTCTGCCGTTCCAGATAGGAAGGCACAATGATGTGGGATTAACTAGGAAATAAAAGGTCACTATCGGTCAGCTCCATTGGCAGTGCAATGAAGTTCAAAGTCCTTACCCTGTGATTAATGTATCCGGGATGCAATCAGGAAATATGTTTTGGTCCTTGCTAGTTGTTTTTATTGGCAAACCCATGAGTAAGAGGTTTACGGGTCTGCTGATTACATCACAAGACTGGTATCTCAGCTACCTAGTTAATTGTCCAGGGCCCACAGGGCAAATTTCAGTTGCCGCATTTGTCTGCCACCAAGGGCTTTTCTAGCCCCTTTTTACCATTAAGTGACGATTTCGCATTTGCCCAAAGCGGAGAATAACTTTTCCACGATTATCATAGTTTGGAGGTATCACGACGACTTAGATCTTTGCGACACTGTTAGTTCATGGTGATTTGGAGATGCCTACTTACTACATACTTTCCAGACTTACTCCCTGAAGCCTCCTCAGCCATTGGGATATCTTTATTATAATGAATTTGAATGTTTCCTGGTTAGATTGAGCAGAGCTGCAGAGTCCAGCAACTGCACCCTTATTTTCTAAAACTCTTAACCTTTCAAATCTCTATCGCAGCGTTTGGAAGAATGAAATGGGCTCTTTTTCTTTCGTTTTTTCCACCAGTTCTTTAGCTCGTGCTTTCGGCCATGTATAACATGGAAGAAGGGCATTGGCATAGGGTGCTTATGCTCCATTTATACGCAACCAAAGTCCCTTAAGGTGGGAATAAACAGGCTTTCCTTTCTTTTTCTTTTCACTTTCTAACAAAGCAGCCACTTCCCTCCAACCTAACTTAATCCCAAGTTAATATCTTCTATCAATCTTTCCAGAATCCCAAGTTAATATCTTCTATCAATCTTTCCAGGCAACAGAAATTTAAGAGCAATACATCTTGTGAGAATAACCCACCCTGTGGCTGTGATTCATATGCAACAAGAATGCATTACTAGGTCAATGATTAATAATCAAATAGTTGACAGTATACATGGTTCCTACTCTTTGGAATTTCTGACAATGTCACCTTTGCTATTCAGAGGGGTAACGGTTGCAAGAATAACAAAACCACCCAGAATAATAGTTATAACACCCAGTGAGTTCACCAGCAAAGCTTCAGTGGAATAGCGTGATATTACCTTGTTGGTTTGAAGGAATGTCACTTTTTCCAGAAACCCAGTAGTTGCAGTGGCAACAGCGAGGCCATAGATATAAACTCCAAAAAAGACATGCCATGGCAGCAAATTGGCTCTGCTATTTCTTGAGCCACCTGGGTACCAAAAGGTTACAAAACCAGCAGCCCACTGAAAAGAAATGATGAATAGGAGTTAATCATCTTTAAGAAAAACAGAATGCTTACAATTGAAAAGGAGAAAAATGTATAAAGGACCTGGATGCCAAAGAGGAAAAGGCAGGCTAGACCCAACCAAGAATGCAGGCTATAGAAATTGTCAATGCCTTTATCATTGTGAAACTTCAGAGCAGCCCATACACCGATCAAGCTTAAACAAAAAGCGAGGAACTGCAGAGTAAGATGAACTAGTTTTTTCATGTTTTTTGTTCCTGGAACCGTCTTGTAGGCAAGCATGGCTGCATCAATCCATAAAATCATTTAAAACTCACAAAAGGGAAAGCACTGAATGCCACCAGAGCAATTCAGTGCTCAATTACAAAGAAAGATGCTTATAATTCGTCTAGCTCTATTAAGAACCCTGCATCTAGTAGGTAAGAATCCCTCAACTGCACCTGGAGACAATAATCCAACACAAATACTGCAGATTATTGTTTATCATGCATCTGTAAATTCTGCAACATGTAGACACTTTAATTCTAATGACAATGCAAAAAAGAAATTTGCTTGAGATTGATTCTCCTTGAGAAAACTTTCTTTCATATTTACTTCCCTAGAACGAAATGTGCAGCCGAGCATAAAAAGAAGAGTCATATAACATATTTACTTATAGCGCCATCTAGCCATATAAGTAGAACAAGAACTTCTTATTTCGCCTCTCAATATTCTCTCACCTCCTTGCAAGAGGGAATGGACTTATTAAACCATCAGAACCTCCTTCAAACAAATCTAGCAAAGCAGAAAATTATCAATTCCAGAAAGACTAAATGCAAAATTTTCACCATCAAGCTGGAGTGCGTTGAAGAACTCAAAACCGATGGATATCAACCTATGTGTCAAATTAGACCAAGTTGCAAATGTAGGATCTAATATCTATACAAAGGTGAACAAATAGGAATCGGGTCACCTAAGGAGAATACGCATCACCCACACGACTACTATAGGCTCTACGACATCACATTTCGCATCACTACAGCAGTGCAACAGCTCAGACAGTCAAAGGAGACGGGATTTACCTTCACCATTCATAAGTATAAGCCCGATCACCATTAAAACGGGATGGACCTGCAAGGAGTTAGAGAAGTTCAACAAAAACATCAGAAACCCAGAAAGGGAAAAATGCTCGAATCCTCTGTACAGCGGACAAAGATCTGTTTTTTTACCTAACTTATCACACATAAAAGTCAAAGTTTCAAATTAGAAGAGACAGGAACGGGATTGGATACGTGAGCTTGGATACTTCCCGGTTTCGACCAAAAAAGGAACGGGATTGGATACTTACATTAAAGATGAGATCTTTGTTGTCGGAGACGAGAGCCAGTCCTCCTCTGTAACTGACAGTCCATATCAGCACCAGAGTCGCTACTATCAGACCCAAAAATCTCACTACAAACATGATGGGAAATTTGATGACTGGAACCGCCATTGTTCGACAAAAGGGCGCGGAGAGGGAGAGAGGAAGAGGCAGAGGCAGAGAGAGAAATGGGTGGCAAGATGTGTTGGGTTTTAGGGGTTTTGAAGGTTGATTCGGGGGATGGTAGGATCTGTGCCTTTCTTCCTTCGAGATTACTAGTAGTTGTTAAAAGAAAAGGAATCTTCGTGGGGGGAGTAGTTAACTCGAGAAGGTCAGGAACTTTTTTTTTTTTTGCAAAGTTTTTCTCTTGTTTTAAGGTTTCAAGTTTCAACCGAGTTGTCCATTCCAACACTCCTCGTAAGTCATTGTCCACATTGCCCGCTTCCTGATTCTCCAGTCCAAGTTGTCCGTTCCCTTTGTGGCAAGACTCTTTTTTTTTTTTGTCAAACTTTTTTTTAAAAAAAGAACAATTTTGGATAAGTTGTTTTGAAATAGATCACTTCGGAATTGAGGGGGAAAAAAACAAAACAAAGGATCACTAAAAATGTTGCATTTATCAAAGTTCGAAAGAATCCATTGGGTTGCAATGATCATGGATGGAGTCCGTAAGAATCAGTCTCAAAAACAGCTTTAATAAAACCTCTTGTATGACCAAGGAGGACAGACTCTCTTGGTGTTGAAGCTTCAAGTACTAATGGGGAAGAGCAACTAAAGTGTTGTGAAATCCCATCTATCACAATATTAGTAGAGTTTCTGTAACTCAATCCAATTCCAAAAAATCTAAAAGTCGCACAAAAAATTGCATTACAGTTCAGCTTAAACTAAGTGGGTTTCTTTTCAAAATTAGACAAACTGTCGGATGTCAAAGAGGGAAGTTGATGTTTAAAGGGTGCGAGGAAGGGAGGGAGTATGTGTGCAGTTCATTCATCATACCAAGAGAGGCACGAAGGAGGGAATACGGGTTACCTTTTCAAACACAAAGGCATTGCGTGCCCTTCCACATCCCCAAGAAAGTGAAGTACTAGCATACTCAGGGTTCGGTTTCCATTAGGGTAAGTTAAGTTAGAACAAAAAAACTACTTTTGCCACCAATCACTGAAGTATGTATAACCAATCTATTGGATCTAAATCGTGGGAGGTGATGGAAACCATGTGGCCTCAGCATGAGGGCAAGAAGAGAAAGTAATCAATTGTCTCCTCCATTGGGCATACAAGACAAAGAGGTCTATGAAAACACCCCATGTATATATAAGTTAGAAGCTGGCGGGGGATAGCATTATGGCAAAGTCTCCAAAAAAAATTTGAAGTTTCAATTGGGCCTTAATATTTTAGACTTCCTTCTAAAAACCGTAAGTTGAAGTGGAGGAGGAGGATTGTGTGCTATTATCATAGTCCAAAGCCTTTGAGCAAAGTTTTGTAACCTGATTTAGCAGTGTACAAGTCTGGGGGAGTGTAGTGCCATGCCAAAGAATCTTCTACATCTAGAGCAAGTGGAATATTTTGAACTTTTTGGGTTTATCTATTCCACCTTCCTTATTCAGTGATCACATTCACACTTGCAAGAGACCGAACTGGATGCACTCTAAGTTTTGGAGTCTTGATGTAAGAAGGTTCCTACGGAATCTATTTATTCCCCAATAGCAACTTTCCACTACCAATACTTTAATCTTAAGCCAAGTTCAGTGTCTCTCTTCTTGCAACAGGCTATACTAATCCCAAGAGGCCTGATGACTCGTATAGAAAGTAATCTTGTACCATAGTACTTACCCTTAAGAATTCTAACCCATAAAGCATTTGGATTGTTGATCAGCCCCAACACTGATTAGCAAGTAGAGCATAAATAAAGGCCTCCAAGTCTCTGAATCCCAAACCCATCATTTGGTTTACTCAAGATCTCCCAATGGATATGGATCTTTCTGGCTTCTGTCTCTTGAGCTCGACAGAAAGTTGCTACCATAGCCTGAGATCTTTACAGGATGAGGAAAGGAATTTAAATTGACATAGCATATGCAGGTAGGGCATTCAACACAATTTACCGGCATCTCCCTTCCAGCTAGAGAGAGCAATTTTTGTCTCCACGACTCATTTTACGTATAGCTTCTTGTGTCGTCATATCAGTGTTTTAGGTGAAGTAAACAAAAGATTTGGATGTATTAGTAGACTGACCTGAGACTTTGCTGTAGATTTCAAGGATACTAGAAATAGTTTCTGCTTCCTCTATTCTTGCCGTTCCAAACAAAACTGTGTTGTCGGCATAGAAGATATGAGTACGGACCAGACAAAATCTGTTTAATTTCAGACCGTGACACTCGTAGCAGCTAGTCCCTGAGAAAGCTTCCGACTCCAAATTGAAAAGGCAAGGGGACAACCTCACAATGGTTTGATAGTTTCAGCGAGCGCCATTGACCTTTTTTTTCCCAAAACATATATAAGTTCCTTTTCTTTGTCGAACCAAAACATAAGTTCTTTTATTGTGATCAAGTGGTAATTATGTCACTACAGAGTAAGCGTAAGAGTGCTGTACATTTGACACCCAATAAACAGGGCATGTTTGGTTACTGGCAACCTTGGCTAGCCAATCGGCCACTTTGTTTGTCATCCTACTGATTTTTCCAAATTTCAAACAGCTAGACTTGTCGCTGAATGTCACTCACCACTGTAACAATGCTCCATGGTACCGGTGTTGGAGCACCATTGATTAGTTCATATGAGACACCTTTTCTCCTAAGCAAGAGTCTAGTTTATGTTTGGCCAACGAGGATGGGAACAACGTCGGATTTATAAATGTTAGGATATGTATTGTTATGTTCTGATAAGGATAGAGTTATACTTGTGTTAACAGTTATTATCTGATTAGGTTGTTATCATTGTTGTGATTTACTTCTCTATACTTTGTAGCTCATCAGATAAACACTGAACAACTGTAAATAAGACTATTAATATGATACACGGTTGCAGTGCTATTCACTGAGCCTTCACAAAATCTCTCCTCTGCATTTCATACTTTTACATGGTAGCGTAGCCAACAGCATAACTGCATCATGTCAGTCGATCCTAAAACACCTCAGTCTAAAACTTCTGGAGTTGATACTGTCATACCTTCCTCCTCACAGTCCGGTTCTTTGATCCCTCAAGCCGAAGAATTCCAGAGTCTCAATCACTCTCGTCACTTTGTCTCTGTTCAACTCACTGACACAAACTATGTTTTCTGGAGAGCACAGGTTCAACCCTTCCTGATGGGTCAAGGGTTGTTTGGATATGTTGATGGGTCTTTTCCATGTCCTTCTCAATTTACTACAGCTGCTGATGGTTCCATTCAACTTAATCCGCTTTGTACCAAGTGGATACAGCAGGATCAAGCTATCGTGAGCATGCTGATGTCCTCTCTCACGATTGGTGTTTTTCCAACAGTCATGAACAAGAACACGTCAAAAGAAATCTGGGATGCTTTGTCCACGTCTCTTGCATCTCCCAACACCACCCGAATCATTGCTATTCGACAGGAACTGCAGCGCCTTGAACAGGAGGCTGATGAGCCTGTTGCGCGATTCATGAATCGTGCAAAACGTCTTGCTGACGAGTTAACAGCTGCAGGGAAGCCTCTTTCTGTTGAGGATTTTAATATTCATGTTTTCCAAGGCTTGCGTCCTGATATGAAATCTTTTGCTGCTAACCTTTCGGCTCGGTCTGAGCCCCTTCCTTTTTCTGAATTGTTAAGTTTGTTGCAGAATTTTGAGTTTATTAATGGTGACTCAGTTAAGGTGTTGTCCCTTGATGGTTCCTCTGGTGCCAAGTCCTCCACTGACAGCCCTGTGCAACCTTCTGCTCATGTTGCCCAGCACAGTTCCTTTTCTCCATCACCTGGTCGCGGTTTCAAATCCTCTGGTCGCGGCCGTGGCAATAGAGGTCGTGGGCGCCATGACAATCGTCATTCCTGGGGCAAAAATTCCAATCGTCCTTGGTGTCAGTGGTGTGGGCGCAATGGACATACTGTCCATCAATGCTATGATCTCCAGCGCAAGCCTCATTCGCCTCAACCACAGGCTCATACAGCACACACTCAGGCCTACAATTCTAATGCTTGGTTTCCGGATACTGGTGCTAGTCACCACGTTACTTCTGATCAAGGCTCTTTGTCCCAATATGATGAATATCATGGTCCTGATGCGCTGCAGGTAGGAAATGGCCAGCATCTTCCCATTACCGGCACTGGTAATCTCTCTATTCCTTCGACCACAAAGCCTTTACATCTTACCAATGTCTTACATGTTCCTCACATCACAAAGAATTTGCTCTCTGTTCGCCAGTTTGCTCATGACAATAACGTTTTTCTTGAATTTCATTCTGATTGTTTCTTTGTTAAGGACAAAATCACCAAGAAAACTCTTCTTACCGGGCCGAGTAGCGATGGTCTCTACCACTTGTCTTCAGCATCGCAGTCCCCTGTTGCTCTCACTGTTCGAGTTTCACCTTTTATTTGGCATCGTCGTCTTGGTCACCCACACAAGTTGGTTCTTCAGCGTCTTTTAGCACACTCTTCTTTATTGGTATCGAATAAAGGCGATACTCGTCCATGTTTAGCTTGTCCTTTAGGCAAATCCACTCGTCTGTCCTTGGCTCCTAGTCCTCATTGTTCTAGCAAGCCTCTTGAGTTGATTTTTAGTGATTTATGGGGGCCTTCTCCCACTGTGAGTTGTGACTCTCACAGATATTATGTTTTGTTTCAGGATGATTATAGTAAGTTTTGTTGGCTATTTCCTCTCAAGCTCAAATCTGACGTTTTTCATGTTTTTCAAAGGTTTCAAAAGCGCGTTGAGCGACAATTTGACACTAAGATTAAAAGTGTTCAAACGGACTGGGGAGGGGAATTCAGGAAATTAAATGCTTATTTTCACAATTTGGGAATTCAACATAGAATAATGTGTCCCCATACCCATGAACAAAACGGTTCCATTGAAAGAAAACATAGGCATATCGTGGAAACTAGGCTGACTTTGATGGGCTGATGCTTATGTTCCACCTAAATTTTGGCACTTTGCCTTTGACACAGCAACTTACTTAATCAATCGAATGCCAACCTTTGTCTTGCGCAATTTGTCTCCTTTTGAAAAATTGTTTGCTCGCACCCCATAATACAATTTTCTTAAGGTTTTTGGTTGCCTCTGCTTCCCATTTCTTCATCCATTTAATTCGCATAAAACAGATTTTCAGTCCAAGCCTTATGTTTTTCTTGGGTATAGTCCAGCCCATCTAGGGTACCGCTGTTTTGACTACAACACACGCCGTTTCTATATTGCAAGACATGTTAGGCTTTTTGATGATGTTTTTCCCTTTGCTGCCCTTCCTTCTCCAGTTCCATCTTCTCCTATTCATATCGAACCACGAGTTTGTGTCCCTCTTACTGTTGTGTATCCCTCTACTACCAGTCTGTCTGCTTCTGTGTCCAATTCTTCTCCTTCATCTCGATCCTCTCATAGTTGTCCACTTCCTCTTTCCTCTTCTTCCATTCCTTCTCTCGAGTCTACGGGGTTATCTCTTATTTCCTCTCCACAAGTTTCTAGTCCCCTTGTTGTCCCATGCTACTCGGACCCGCCACCAGCCTCTCTGTCCACGGCATCTTCAATCCCGGATAGTAACCCCTTACATTCTCCTACACCACCTTAACCACGAACCACATCTCATCCCATGACTCTTCGACCTCGACCGAAACTAACCAAGCCTTTTTCCCCATCCAATCATTCCGCCCACCTACTCCAGCCACCAGACACTGAACCCACAGCCTACACTACCGCATCGAAATTCTCAGTTTGGCAAGAGGCCATAAAAGAGGAAATCAATGCCTTGATCACGAATAAGACGTGGAGTCTGGTCCCATGCTGTGACCACATGAACATTGTTGGGCACAAGTGGGTGTTTCGAATTAAACAGCGAGCCGATGGGACTGTGGAGCACTACAAGGCGCGATTGGTTGCTAAGGGTTTTCACCAACGGGAGGGGATTGATTTCACTGAGACGTTTAGTCCTGTTGTTAAACCAACAACGATTTGTCTTGTCTTGTCCTATGCCTTGTCTCATCAGTGGCCTGTCAAGTAGCTCGATGTTCGCAATGCTTTTCTTAATGGTGTCCTGCAGGAGGAGGTTTACATGACCCAACCTCAGGGGTTTGTTGATCCTGATCATCCCCAGCATGTGTGTCGCTTGCACAAGTCTTTGTATGGACTCAAGCAAGCCCCTCGTGCTTGGTATGCCCGGCTGAGCACATATCTGGTTTCTTGTGGGTTCACAATTTCGAGGTCAGACCCATCCTTATTTATCTATCATCATCGGCAACAGGTTGTGTACATTCTTATCTATGTTGATGATATACTGGTCAAGGGTAATGACTCACGGTTCGTTTCTACTCTCATCTCGGCTCTTGGCACTGAGTTCTCCTTGCGTGATCTTGGTCGGGTGAACTATTTTCTGGGTGTGGAGGTTCAACACCTCCCGGATGGTCTTCTTCTCACGCAACATAAATATGTCACAGATCTTCTTTCCAAAGCTGGGATGCGGGATTGTAAGCCTGCTCTTACTCTTGCTGCCACGAGTACAAAGTTGCGGCAAGGGGGCAGTAATTTGATGGCTGATCCAACGCTATATCGCCAAGTGGTTGGTTCCCTTCAGTATCTGGCCATCACACGCCCAGATATTGTTTATGTTGTTGGGAAGGTCAGCCAATACTTGCATCAACCAACGGAAGACCACTATGTAGCGGTTAAACGTATACTTCGTTACTTGAAGCATACTTCCACTCTTGGTCTTCGCTTGTATGCTGATCGCAGCATGGGTTTACAAGTGTATACTGATGCCGATTGGGGTGGCAATCTTGATGATAGGAGGTCAACAGCAGGATATCTTGTTTACCTGGGACGGAACCTGGTTTCTTGGGCATCCCGGAAGCAGAAAACGGTCGCGCGGTCATCTACGGAAGCAGAGTATAAGGCCATTGCAGATGGTGCTGCAGACCTGTTATGGATTCAATCGGTTCTTAAAGAATTGGGCATTCCGTGTTCAACACCAAAAATATGGTGTGATAATATTGGTGCAACCTACATTTCACAGAATCCAATCCAGACATCGCGTACTAAGCATGTGGCTCTCGATTATCACTTTGTTCGTGAGCAAGTTCAAGCACAGAATCTGCAAGTCCTTTATGTTCGTAGTGAAGAACAGCCTGCGGACTTGCTTACAAAGCCATTAAGCAGTATCCGGTTTGCTGCTCTTCGATCCAAACTAAACATGTCCCCAGGACCTGGTTTAGTTTGAGGGGGGATGTTAGGATATGTATTGTTATGTTCTGATAAGGATAGAGGTATACTTGTGTTAACAGTTATTATCTGATTAGGTTGTTATCATTGTTGTGATTTACTTCTCTATACTTTGTAGCTCATCAGATAAACACTGAACAACTGTAAATAGGACTATTAATATGATATACGGTTGCAGTGCTATTCACTGAGCCTTCACAAAATCTCTCCTCTGCATTTCATACTTTTACAATAAATTACTATTTAATTAGTTTAGCTCATGTATATGTTAAGGATTGAAATAAATCTATATATAAAGGAAAACAAATATAATGATTACTGAATAGAATTTCAGATTTTATTTCCAATCTCATAATATAGTACCTGGATATGCAATGAAGGAGAGAGAGCCTTTTTTTCACCGAAAAAAGGAGGGCCTTTGTATAGGTCTGGGTGAAGCAGTGAAGGCTGCCATTGTCGCATAAACTATTGGCGGAGCAACTGATGCTATTCATTCCCTAATTAATGTGCATATTTTCTTTTCTTTTTTATTGATAGTAATGTGCATATGTTCTACTAACCCTATAAGTGTATCCTAAAATTTATTCCAATCCCCAAATTCTCCAACGAATCCAACCTCATAAGTCCCTTGGAGGTAAAGCATAGACCACTAAACTACCTACAAAGCATGTTCGCTAGGCCTTGACTGATTTTTTGGATATGAGAAAAAAACCATAATGGCATTCACGTGGTGGTGAGGCTGACTGTGTGTGCTACCTCTCACCAAATCGAATTAAGTACTGGTGGCAATTAACAAAAGCTGGTAGCAGTCATGATTTAATCATGACTTCCAATTGCGAAGGCTTCGAGGACTTTCCATGTAAACCTCTTTTTTGGTCCAGACTTTCTGTTAATCACGGCCACGCTTATCTAGTTTCTTTAGAAAAAATGACAGTATAAATGTTTCTCCCTTTCTATATTTATTAAACTGAAGAACAAAACTACTTACTTATTCATTACGTAATGACCGAGTATGCTCTCCTTTTTTCTCCTGGCAGAAACTTTTTCTTTGGTTGGTGGAAGACACCCACGAAAATTCTTCTTTTTTTCCCTCCAGGTGGAGGCAAATATTTGGCTTCATTTTTTCATACTAGTTTCTAAAACCTAGCGCATTTCCCAAGGAACATTAGTACTACTAGCATTTTCTTTAACGCTATTCTCAACGATGTACATTAATGCCATGCCTTGCACGCATCTGAGCAAATCAGGGTATTTGTTCATCACAAGGTCCATGAAGTGAATAGAATATTCGAAACATTCTTCCTTAATTGACACCCGATGTATATAATTATGAGCACCTCTTGACTCTTATTTAATTAATCATATTGAGTTCCTACCATTTTTTTTGTCGAAGAGAAAAAAAGGCATCAGCGGTTCATTATCGTCCCGTCGGTCCAGGCTCCGATCAATATCGGGGTTATATCCTGGCATTAGACCCTCCTCATAGGAGAGACCACCTACCGGAACACCAGCGGACATCCTCGCCTGCTATGCGCCATAGTGTCGGGGAGACCCCGGGTTCAACGGCCACCACCCCACAGTATAGAAGGCCATATTCGGCCACATCAAACTATTATGGAGCTTGACTGAAAGTGCCGAAACTCAAATCCGAGTCCTAGAGATGGCAGGCTAAAGGCTTTACTGCTGCGTCACCACCCCGGTGGTAGTTCCTACCATTTTTATCAGCTTGTTCCTATTTTGTTTGCATGCACTATACGAAATAATACCAATCATATTAAAGCCCGCAACTAATTTATAACTTTAAAAATTTATCTTCCCCAATTACTCCATTATCATTTATCCACGACACCAATGGCCTATTCAGTGGGCCACTAACACGTGCGGCCTCCATTTCAAAAGAACATCATCCACCTATTCATGAAGAAAGAAGCTCTCCGCCATTGCCATCTTTGTACTCTCTTGTATGGAAAAAACAATAAAGGAAGGGGAATCCTATCCCATATATATTTTTTCACTGGTCTGGTTTGGCAAATATAAAATCCATTGAATAATAAATGGGCTTCTCCTATAACCCACATGGGACAGTTCAAATACAGCCCCAAATTCACGAAAGTGCCACATGGGAACAAATTTGATGCTTATCCTCATTCATTCATTCCTCACTCTCTCTCCATCACCTAAGATATGTTTTCCACCTAAAAGCAAAAAAACATAAAAAGAAATTGCTCTTTGCCTACTTGCCCTGAAGTTTACAGCTCCTAGACACCGTGGCATTTCCATGCCAAGTATATTCTTATTCCCATTTTAATCCCTCTTATTTCCTAAAATACCCCTCACCTTACCAAGTACAGCGCCCACCAAACGCATGCCCAGAACCGTCAATTCTTACAAAGTACCGCCAAAGCAGCCACGCTGAAACCCAGAGTTCCACCGACCTAACACCCCAAAACATCCTCATCTAGGCCTCCAAAAAGGGAACTATGTGAGGGTAATAGAGTAATTTGGTAAAAAGAATGAGTGCCTAGTGGGGCCGGTTATACACATATATATGTTTTTTATTTAACGGGAAAAAAAGAAAAAAAAACTAAAGAAGGAAGGGAAGGGAAGGGAACGTGAGTGGATCAAAAGTGTGCGCTGAAAGTAGTGAGAGAGAAGAGAGAAGAGAGAAGAGAGAAGTTCTCTCCTTGGCGACGTTGTCGGACTCCAAATCCACAATTCGCCGGATTTTCCTAATCCCCTTTTCGCGTCCGGTCTAGGGTTTTCTCTTCTCAACAATTTTCTAATTCCCTCTGTTCTTGATTACATAACCGTGGAGAGGAATTGAATTCCCCCACACTTGTCTCTGGAATTGGAATTGGGAGCAAGAGAGAAGAACCCTTTTGAATCCCAGGCTAGGGTTTTTCTTATCTTGCTAGGACTTGGGATTTTCGTTTTTTTTTCTGTTGCTTTTATGAGGTTTTGGTTGGATTGCGGGGAATTGGCTAGTTTCGAGGGGCAATTCCGCGGAGTTCCGTGATGTTTACGCCGCAGAGGACGGTCTGGTCGGGGTTGTCGCTGACGCCCCGGAGAGAGGCGGTGCCCAAATCCGGGTCGGATCCGAATGGAGTGGAGCCTAGTTCTGGAGATGGGAGGAGTGGGTTGAGGGGCAAAAGCGTTGCTTTTGCTGAGCCGGTGACCCCCAATGGCGTGGGGCGGGCTTTGGACGGTGAGGATTTGGGGGATAAGGTTTCCAGGCTCGAAAAAGAGGTCGGTTGCTTTTCTGCATATTATGTCGTGCTTTTTTTAGTTTATTTTGTTGTGCTCTTGCGGTGCTTTTGTTTGTTGGCGTAACTTTGTTTGACCATGATGTTATTTTTCTTTAGAGCAAACTGGCTTGGCGAGTGGTTTTGACGATAATGTTATTTTTCTTTAGAGATAACTAGGTTAGCTAGTGGGTGTGGGATTTTGATACGTGGGTAGTGGAGCTAAATTTATTTGATTGATGACTGTAGGATTACGAGTGTTAATTGATAGTGCTGCTATTGATCTTCGATAGTGCGAAGTGAATTTTTGGAGAAGAAGTTGTTAAACCACTAAGTGGGTTATTATTGATTTTGAATTGTGATAAATAGTGCTTGGATTTGTTAGCTATACATATACCTAATTTTTATCCATCTCCTTATGGACAATGGTAGAACTTGGTTATGAAAAGTGCTGTTGCTGCTGGATACCCTTAAATTTTCTAGTTTTGAGTGTGTTGAAGTTTCTGTCTATTATTTCTTGTAATAAGGATTCCTGTAGTAATGTGCCCTACTTGCACCACTGATTTGATCACTTTCTATGTTTTCAGCTTTTTGAGTATCAATACAATATGGGACTTCTATTGATTGAGAAGAAGAATTGGGCTTCACAGCATGAAGAGCTCAAGCAAGCAATTTCAGACGCAATGGATGCTATCAAGCGAGAACAAGCAGCACATTTGATCGCAATCTCTGATACTGAAAAACGAGAAGAGAATTTAAGAAAGGCATTAGGTGTTGAAAAACAGTGTGTGACTGATGTAAGATTCTTTATTTAATTTCAACTGTATACATTCACCTTTATCTTTGTTTTTCTCTTGTTTTGAAAACTAGTCACTGACTCTGTTGGCGTTGTTAATTTTTTATCTATAAACATCTTGATCAGATGAGAGTTTTTTTTTTTGATGATCAGGAGAAATTGCAAATAACTCTTTTTGAAGCCCCTTTGATGAAATGTTTTTCTGGTGTATTGCTGCTTATCTAGTAAGACTTATTTGAATAACTCATGGAGAGCTCTTGATTTATGCAGCTGGAGAAGGCAGTACGTGATATGCGATCAGAGAATGCAGAGCTGAAGTTTACTGCAGACTCAAAACTGGCTGAAGCAAATGCTTTAGTTGCCAGTGTTGAAGAGAAATCTCTGGAGATAGAGGCTAAATTGCGTGCTGCTGATGCGAAGCTTGCTGAAGTGAGCAGAAAGAGTTCAGAAATTGAGAGGAAGGCACGCGAGGTGGAATCCAGGGAAGCTGCTCTTCGAAGAGAACGCATGTCCTTCATCTCAGAGTAAGCTACAGACTAATGTGCTGTCCGGCTTTATATATTAATGTTTGTCCCATTGCTTGTCTTTCTCAGTTTAATTTTTCTATGCATTTTAATTATGTGCACCTGTCTCTTTCAGGAGAGAGGCCCATGAGAGTACTTTCTCAAAGCAAAGGGAAGACTTGCTAGAATGGGAAAAAAAATTGCAAGAGGGTGAGGAGAGGCTATCTAAAGTACAAAGAATTATAAACCAAAGAGAGGAAAGGACCAATGAGGAGGACGGAAGCTTGAAGCAGAAAGAGAAAGATCTTGAGGCGGCACAGAAGAAGATTGAGGAAGCAAACTCGATTTTGAAAAGGAAAGAAGAGGACATAACTAGCAGGCTAGCTAATCTAGCTGTGAAAGAGAAGGCACGTTTTCTTTTTGTTGTTCTAGTGCTGAATCTACAACTTGCTTTTGTACTAACACGAAATTATTTTTTTTGGGCAGGAGTTTGATGCAACAAGAAAGAAGTTACACATGAAGGAGGACGAGTTGCGTGCTCTGGAAGCAAAGTTAGATGAGAGAGAAAGAGTGAGTCCTTGCAACTTTAATTTCAAATAGATGTCACAAGTTCCATTGATTTGGTATTATGATGTGTAGTAAAATATGATTATAAGCCACTTGCTTATCATTTTTCTTTGGTGGGACATACACAGGTTGAGATTCAGAAGCTCAATGATGAACACAATGCCATTTTGGATGCAAAGAAGCATGAATTTGAGTTGGAAATAGAGCAGAAGAAGAGATCTGTGGATGAGGAGCTGAAAGGCAAAGTGATGGAAATGGAGAGAAAGGATGTTGAGATCAAGCACATGGAAGAGAAAATTTTTAAAAGGGAGCAGGCATTGGATAAGAGACTAGAGAAACTTAAGGAGAAAGAGAAAGAATTTGAATTGAAGTCAAAAGCTGCAAAAGAAAGGGAGAAGGTTATCAAATCTGAGGAGAAGAACTTGGCAACTGAGAGGGAAAAGCTGCAAGCTGATAAGGAGGATAGTCTTCGTCTCAAAGCTGAACTCGAGAAGATAAGGGCTGTCAATGAAGAACAGTTATTGAAGATGTGTAAGGAGGAGGAGCGTCTTAAGGTGACTGAAGAAGAGAGGTCTGAGTATGCCCGTTTGCAAACCGAGTTGAAGGATGAAATAGAGAAGTGTAGATTCCAGGAGGAGCTCCTTCTGAAGGACGCTGAGGATTTAAAACAACAGAAGGAGAATTTTGAGAGGGAGTGGGAAGAGCTGGATGAGAAGAGGGCTGAGATTGAGAAAGAACGCAAGAGCATAGCTGACGTGATGGGACAATTTGAAAAGCAGAAAGCTTCTGAAGAGGAAAGGTTAAGAAGTGAAAAACAGGAAACTGAAGACTATGTTAAAAGGGAGCTGGAGGCCTTGAAAGTGGCCAAAGAATCATTTGAGGCTAATATGGCCTATGAGCAGTCGGTGATAGCTGAGAAAGCTATTAGTGAGAGAAACCAAATGCTTCATGACATTGAGCTACAGAAGACCGAACTTGAAAATTCTCTGCAGAAAAAGCGAGAGGAGTTGGAGAATGCCTTGCAAGAGAAGGAAAAGGAGTTTGAGGAAGAAAAGGAGAGGCAATTAACCAATGTTAATTTCTTAAGGGATGTAGCTAGAAGAGAAATGGAAGAAATGAAACAGGAGAGAAATAGAATAGAGAAAGAAAGGATAGAGGTGGATGAAAATAGAAAACACCTTGAACAACAGCAGCTTGAAATGAGACAAGATATTGATAAGCTTGGTGATCTTAGCAGGAAGTTGAAGGAGCATCGAGAAACATTTATTAAAGAGAAGGAGCGCTTCATTTTATTTGTTGAGCAACACAAGGGTTGCAAGAATTGTGGAGAAATTACTTCCCAATTCATGCTTTCTGATCTAATGTCCTCACAAGAAATTGAGAATGCAGATGCTGTTCCTACCCCCAGACTTGTTAATAATCAAGTGGTTGGAGCAGATACTGGAAGTATGGCTGCCCTTGATGGACCTGAGAGGGATATGTCTCCCACTACAAATCTTTCTGTATCTCCAGTTTCTTGGCTGCGAAAGTGCACATCTAAGATATTTATTTTCTCCGCTGGTAAAAAGGTTGAACCTGCTATGGAATCTGCCCCTCCTGTGAACATGGAGCCATCAAAAAGATTAGATTTCTCTGAAAATGAACCAGAGTCATCCTTTGCTGGTGGTCGTGATTCAATTGATGTTCCGAGGGTTCAGTCTGATTTCAGCAATAGAGAGGCTGAAGCTGCTGAGGATCGTTCAGCTAATGATCAGAGCAACATTAACAGCAAGGAAACTGAAGTTCAGGCGGACTCCCAGCCTTCTGATTCCAAACGTGGTCATCAGCCGCGCAAGAGAGGGAGGCCTAGAATAAGCAGAACGCGTTCTGTGAAGGCAGTTGTCCAAGATGCCAAGGCACTTCTTGGGGAAGCGTTGGAAATAAATGAGACAGAAGATTCTGACCATTTGAAGGATGCAAGTCGTGGGGAATCTAGTCTTGCTGATAAAAGAGTTCCAAAAAATGCACGAAAGCGTGGTCGTACCCACACGTCTCAAACTACTGCCAGTGAACATTATGCTGATGACAGTGAGGAGCATTCAGATAGTGTTACAACTGGCAGTCGTAGGAGGCGACAAAAGGTGGCTGCTGTTCCAAATCCAGTTGGGAACAGATACAATCTTCGTCGACCTAAACTGTAAGTTTTCATGTCCTGGAAACTTAAACTTTTGAATGTTCAGCCATAAAAAGTTAAGACTCGGATGAAGTGGCCAGCTACATTTTTGTTCTTGCTAATGCAGGATCTAGAGAACGATGGATTTTCTGTTGGCAGCCTTAAAGCTTTATTAATGCATGAACACCTTCACATGACCAATTTCTTGTTCCATAATATTGGAGAAATTTGGTGGACCTACTAAATTTTAAGAGAGAATCTGGTGAACCTACTGATAAGAAATTTTACTGTTAGGCTGATGTACTGCTTTTTAGAATGGCTGCCTCTTGGTTTAGGTTGTAAGCACTAAAAGGGAAACAAGATATGTTCTCCTGCCAATTATTACGGATAAGAAAATATTATGGACTAACATCTCTGATTGATTCACTTTGCGATTAATTTTTTAGTCTCTTGTTTTTTGAGATTTGCTGCTCACTAATCCATGTATATTTGCATTGTTATCAGTGGAGTCTCAGTGGTAACAGCCAAAGCTTCTTCGGGCCTTAACAGTGAAAATGAGGTGGAAGGTTTTGCTGGTCCAGAAGGTGGGAATTTCTTGAGAACTGCTCCACCAACAGCTTCTATTGGGCTTGCTAGCGAGAATGGTGGGAGTACACACCTGGTGCGGGTGAGTGATAAGCATTGAAATGATTTCTGTGTTTGCAGATTTGTAAAATTATTGTTTCTATCACATTTGCGTATGTTCTTGTTTCTAAGACTGTTTGGTGATTATTGCTGGCAGTGTGGGATTGAGAATGGTGATGGTACAGGAAGAAATGTGGAGAATGCAGTATTGAGCGAAGAGGTTGAAGAGGTAAACGGAACAGCAGAAGGGGCTGGGGATAGCATTGCGGAAGAGTATAGGAGTGAATCCCCTGGGGGAGAGGATGACTGCGAGGAGAGTGACGAAGAGACTGAACATCCCGGTGAAGTCTCAATGGGAAAGAAACTCTGGACTTTCTTCACAACGTAGTGACATACCATATCTTGTGCCCACTAGAGAGGTCGTGATGGATTCTTGATTTTTCCAATTCTTTTAGGGTTGCTGTTAGGAGATTGTGGATGTGTAGTAGTGTGCATTATTGACAGTTTTAAGTGTAGTTATGGTTGCCCCAAGTCTTAATCCTGGTCAAGATGTACCTTTTCTGATATATTTAGGTTTCGGGTTGTTGGAGCTGGTCTGTCTCTTAGTATGACATTAGATGATTGGATGTAATCGTGACCAGTGGATATTACATACTGGGCACATCTTCCACATTACCCGACAATGTTGTATTCTATCAAAATGTTTGTACCTTACCCCTTGCAGGAATGATAGTTTGCAGAATTATTGACTTTCAATCTCGTCAAATTTCTCCTTGGAGCAATGCACGTTTACTCATTGACTGTGCATGTGTTCTTGTGATAGTGTTACTTTGCTTGCAGTCTTCGCGGGGGCCAAGTACATTGTTTCTTCACCGCGAGGAAATAACTCTCATTTACGTGGTTTCTTCATACGAGGCGTTTGTCGTTGCGCAGTGTAAACTATTGTTTGGGTATATGCTGCTGCTCAGTTATTTCGATTAAAGACCCAAGGGAAGAAACAAGGGTTTGCAGTTGACCCAGTAATAAAGAAATTAATACAAAAAGAAGAGAGGATTCCGTCAGGACAAGTGGTAAATGTGCAGGAAATTATTAGTACCTCAACAAAAACAAAAAAAGAATTTTTTTAGTGCAATGGCTAACAAGTGGACTACATTTTCACAACTTGGCCGATAGCCAACAAGTGTCAAATCAATTGGTTTAAAAAGTTTAGCTAACCGCCAAAAACTATCATAGCTTAGCCTTATCAGGTGAGGTAAAGAGATCAGAAACGGAAATCAACTCTCTAACAGTCACCACAACTACAGAGTGAACATGCTTATAAAGGAGAAACTTTTAAATTTGAAGGCCGACAGAAACCGAAGTTCACAAAATTGAGTCTTCTCTTGACATTATCATGCCACCACCTTGGGGAGTGTGAGCGAAGCTCTTACAAGACAGGATGGCCTAGTTTTGCTATTTGCTATATGCTTACGTTAGCCGGGAATGTACATTATACTTGTAACTTTTCTCCTACTACATTTGACAAAATCCCGGGGCGCTAACTGTACAATTGACTCTTTCCCGACAAGAATTTACATTTAGTTAGTGTTCAGAACCTGTAGCAATATATGTACAATTGGAATAGTCAGTCACCACCTACAATGTATAGGCTTCCCGTCCAATAAATCTGCAAAACTTTTTGCGTACCAATCCTCAGCTTGATCTGCAAAACCTAGGATGCTGCTTCAGATCCCTGAAGGTAAAAGAAAAAACAGTTACAAAGAGGGCATTTACTTTGTTTGTGAGAATCAGAAGTAGAATTGGGAAGGATAAACTCACTCGCAGCGGGGAATGTGACAGCCTTCTTGACTACAATTTCTTGAGTGTAACATAAGCGTTGACCACACCTTCTCACAGACCTGACAGCCCCCTGACACCCGAGTTGCGCAATCCTTTGTATGAAAGAACATCCTTCTAATTTTGAGGCAATGTTCATAAGAGCAGGACTCCAATAGACAATGAGAAGCATGCTGTAGAGCATCTAGAAGTTCATTCTTCTGCATCATAAAATTAATGAAAAGTTATACTCTGTTTTGAATGTTATGTCTTATAGTATTTAATATAATGGGATTCATAATATAAATGAAGATGATCTATTTTCCAATATAGTAAATTTTTAAATATTAAATGATCTCTTGAGTCAAACTTCATATGCCAGGAGATTCTTCATACCCAAGTTGCAGCTTGTGCCTTCTTTTTAATCAAAGTTCCACCATTAGCTGCCAAAGAGCATTGTATTGACTTATGCACAGGCAAAGAACCATAGTTCTTCTGCTGGCATTTGGAACAAACACCTGTGTCCTGCGTACCAGTCTCCTGATGGCAAATGTTGCATGCAGTCACATCGTTTACTGTAGCCGGATTGTGGAGATGATAGAGAATCATCATTGAGGAATGCTTAGCTCGCCGAAGTGTGTCAAACTGATAATGATTCTTCTGGCAGAAACTTAAGAAACTATGCCTGTTTTCGAACAGGACACTGTCTAAAGTACCATCTATATCAGTAGTCTCAGATGGTACATCCACCATGACCTACAGAAAGAAAAAACCAGATAGTTATCAGGTAGCCATTTTTTCCATCATTGCAACTAATAAGGGCACCAATATTAGGGAATCTAGATATAGACTATCGCTCAGGAGGCATATTGTTTGGTTGATGCAGAACAAGACGATAAATAAAAGAAAAGCCAGCAGAGAAACAGAGAATACGGCAGAGGTCCTATGTCTGTTCCCTAATAAAGTATCTTAAAGATTCTAAATCTGTACCAGCATAACGATAAGTGTAGCACTACTAAAGGCCAAAATCTGAGCAAAGAAGCTCCTCTGTACATATCTATTTATCTATATATACACACATTAACAGCAACTAAATTTCAAGCTGAGATTTACCTTGGAGAGAAAATGTTTTTCCCTCATGTTTAAGATGTGTATGTCCTCCCCTCTGAGGCTCCGTTCCATATCATGGCATCTGCAAGTGAACACTAAGTATGAGTAAGCAGTTCTACAGAATAAAAGGAGAAATTTGTTTGAAAATAGGATGCCGATTCCTTTGAGAACGCACACAAGTAAGAAAGCGGACAAAGACAAGAACCAAAAGTAACAATGTACTTAAGATATTACCTTTCACACAGCTGGAAATTTTTGCATTGGCTGCAGAACCATCGCCAACCAGACAATATAGCTTCTCGGCAGTGTGAGCATACAAATTGCAAGTGCACAACGATGAAATCCTCCTTAACAGGACAAATTGTTTGGCCCAGCTGAAAGTAACAACCAAATGAAACAAACAATTAGCATAAAATAGAATTAAACATGACCAAAAGGCAATCTCCTTCAAGAATAACACATTATGTGGGGTTTTATGCACATGCAGATTGTGCACGGTGATAGACATTGCTATTTTGCAACAACTACGATAAGTGAGTTTGAGATGTCTAGTTAGATGTCAGAGGCATTAAAGAAGCTCCTAATCATTAAATATCACTTAAGTAGCCTCAGCACATCATGTAACTGCCAAATACATGCATGGCGAAACTAACTGGAAAAGAAACGAAAGAAGAAAGGAAAAATTAGAGAAGATTACTTTTTGCATCAGCAGAATATCTTTAGTTGCAGCATCGGAGGGATTAGTGTGCCCCATCGCCTTTAACGTTCTTTTTGTCATCACTTTTTTCACATGCCTCCCAGAATTTTCTTCACTGTTCTGCTCAATATTCTTGATCACATTCTCAGCAGCATCAGACCAGTAGTAACCATCGAAATATGGCAATCGAGCGGCAGTTACCTTGGAGAAGCACTCCCCAGTTGGAACGAAGAAGTGATCATATAAATTAGTGAAACTGACCACCACATTTTCTTTTGCTGCTTTCTTGAGCATTGAATGATACCTGAAAAGCAGTCCAGAAATAAGTACAACAATCAAAGTGGAGAAGAGTGCAAGTTTCAGTAGATAGATAAATATATAGATACCATTGTCGCAGCTTGTCAGACTTTGGTGTCTTTTGAATCTCAGGATGACAATTTAGGATATAATCTTCTCCTTTCAGAGGGGGGCAGGCCCATAGATAGCATGTTGCAAAACCTCGTTTCTTACAGCATTCAAGGTATCCGATCTGACAATGAAAACAGAAAAGAGACAGAAAACTAGTTGTTAGCCTGTCCAGTGTTAAAAAACCATATCAACTAAATAGCGCAGAACAGAATATTATACCAATATTTCATGGTAAACAAATGTACGAAGAGCCTCTCCAGCTGCAGTTTGTATCTCAGGCCTAAAGTACTTGACAGAATCAAGATAGGAGATATAAACACAACGTTGATTTGGTTGACTGCATTCTGCTCCAAACTCCTGGACATACATGCTGAAAATGCACACATCTACTCCTTCAATCTTCTGGAATAAAAGAATTGCCTGAAAGGCAAAAGAGGTGTCAGATTTTGCCACAAATTAAGCAAAATGATGTCCATGTATAGCCTACTGGTATTCATTCTGTTGTTATTTTTGGCTACAAAATAATTGTACAGCTTCTCACCTTTGATCTGTATGGAAGCTCAGCAGGATACTTCTCACCATGGAAGATTTCCAGCAGTTGCTTCTTCACTTTCAAGTTCTTGTCAACAGATGACACAACTCGCACAGCAAGATCTTCTGCTCTTGGAACCTACCAACCAATAGTACATTACATATCAATCATAAGTTTGAAGAGGAAAAGCAAGAAAAACATTCCATGCGAGGCAGTCATAACCCGCCCCTCCCCAGCTAAAAAAGAAAAAGAAGGCGACTATGAAAGACTTCAACAACAGAAAAGTCAGATCAAAACTCAAAATTAGTTATCAGCATCAGCAACATGTTTGTGCGGTAGGTAAGTTTTCTATTATTTGGTCGAGTTACGTTTCCGTTTCTACTTTCTTGACTTACAAACCTTTGTTCCCAAATTGACACAATTTTAAACATCACATTTTAACATGGTAGGAATAAAAACAAGATGAGATAAGTTGACATTCATTTATTCAGCTACTGTTTTTATCCACAAACTAACATATTTTACATGGATGGGATCTGTGAACTTGCAATTACAAAAATACTGCACAAAATAGTTTAAATGAATGTATTTTAAGTTGCTATAATTGTTTTAGCTCATGATGCACTTCAATGCCATGGAAAACAGAACAGGGCCAAAAAATCAGTATCCTCACCTGGTCAAGGTTCATTCCCAAAGCTTTTGCTCTTTCTTCTCTCTCCTGCTGAAGATGCTTGAAAAGCCTTTGCTCTATGAGATCACTCAGCTTGGTAGTAGGCAGATCTTTCGCGCTAAAAGCAGAATCCTTTGACAATGACATAACCCCAGATTCTATATCTTCCAAGCAGCATTTGGGACATATATATTCAGCTTCCTGTTCCCTATCTCTTTTATCATTAAAGAGGGCACATATTTGGTGTTGCCACTGTTCACATCTATTGCACTGGACCCACTGCAAAGCACAGCATCAACAGAGAAATAGTCATTGGAAAATGTTCACCATGAGGAAAATCATACTGATATTACTTAGCTTACCGCTTCCTCAGTTGCCACATCATTCTTCCTTTTTTTCATCTTTGACTTGGGAATATCAGTCCCAAGGAATGTGATCTTACAGCGAGCCAGCTTAAAGCATGCGGCGCAAAGACAAGGCTGCTGATCATTTTTCTCTGATATGCTGTAATAAATGACTCCACGCTTGATACGAGCACCACAAGATGAACAATATACCGGGACTGTATCTAGTAAAAGCCTATCCGCAGTACACAATTGGCATGAATTCTTATCAGCATCAGTCAACATCTGATTTCCTCTTTCCACCTTTGTCCTCTACATGCACATACAAAAAGAATATCAGGGCTCATTCAAAAGGGAAAGAAACTTCTTTGTTAATACAAACAAAAAAGTAAAGTTAGACTTACAGAAAGTGCTTCTATCACTATTGAAATTTGAAATGAAAGCATGAAACAAACAGATAACAAGTCCACCAAGGGCATAAAATATCTTGCAGCCCTTGTCAGAAAAGTTGAGCAACAAATCTAGAGCAAGCTTAAGAAGCTCCATTAAAAAATGAATCAATAGGTATCTGAAAAGACTCAAAAGGGACTAGAACTCATAGGAACAGTTGTGTCATGCACAGTGGAGCCAATTTATAGAAGCTTATTGTGGAACACTAAGCATGGCCATGTTTCTATACTCTTCATTCTTTTCCGTTACTACTTGTTTAACAAATAGTTCTGTTCTTCTTAAAATGCTTAACGAACCATATAGCATAAAACATAAACTTGTTAACAATAAAGAGCACAGTTGTACTAATGAGAAGTGAGAAATTATGGAAAAAGCTATGAGATGCAAGAACAATAACCTCTTCAAAAATAGAAGATATGGCCATATGATTAAGAGTAGATACTGTTGCTGGTCCATGCATGGGAAGTTAGCCCAAAGTGGAGGGTAAAACTTGTGTGTAAAGGGATATCTGATAAACTCCTAAAGCTAATTTTGTTTCAAACTTAGATGACAAATGAATTTTTAGTAATATATCAGACCTACAAAAAAAATCAGGGAACTAAAATGATAATGCACTGACCTGACCAATCCACTGTCCTAGACTTGATAAATGTTCCCTTATCTGCTCAGCTGTAAAGAAGTCAATTAATGATACACTTCTCGTCTTGGTACTAGGCTTTGTTCCTTCTTTGTGTTCGATTGCGGGAACATTTAACTGATCGTCAATATCTGGCCTGGCCAGTTCAGAGCTAGCTTTGCCCTGTATCATCTCCTCTTCAAAAGCATTTAACTTGGTATCATTAGGGACGTCACCAGGTGTCAACTGGTTTGAAGCACTGTTCTGAGCACCATCAAACTTACAAGAAGTTCTGCTGTCCGCCTCCACAGGTTTACTACAACCAATAAGTTCTTCAGAGGGACCACATGCTCCCTCACCGTTTAACTTGGTATCATTATCCATATTATTACTAATGACCCCATCAACTGAAGAATACGTCCTCATAGGATTTTGTAGCAATTCGTTCCTCGCCTCCACGACCTCAGAATTAACTGATATAGGAGATTCAGGCCATTGCTGCAAGGCTGGAAGTCTGTCAGAATAACGTGATTGGACCTTAACTGAAGCCAATGCAGAAGAAATTTTGTTTTGAGATGAAATGGGACCAGAAGAGGTTTCCATCTTCGGACGCTTTGGGGGAGTGGTATTTTCTGAACAGCTAGAGCCCAACCCACCAGAAGTCATATCAGTGAAGTTCCTCACAAGAACATTCCTCATGCTTCCAACATTCGGCTGAAGTTGATTAGTAATGAATTTATCCAGCAGAGGATTACAAGTAGGACAGCCAGTGGGACACTGATCATAATGCGATAAGAGTGAACGATAACTTGCACACATGCACTTGCAGTTATTGCATACTGTTGAATGCAAATGGTTAATAAAAAGATTTAGGTTACCCCCTCTCTGTGGCACTAACTGCTTGTGTTTGATATAAGCACTTAAAACCTTGCATTCCATGGACAGCTGACTGTCAGTTGGATTTTTCTTTTTATCACATTCTTTTGAGCTGAAATTTGGTAGAGTTCCACCTGAATGAAGATGAACTCCAAGTGGGTATTCTGGAGGGAGCTGAGAATCTATCGAGAATGATTGTCCAGCTATTGGGAAACAAAAATTATTTTGTTGGCTAAAGAAAGACGATTCAGGCTCTGACAGCTTGTTGAACAGTCCATGCAGCTGACTTTGGCTCTCTTCTAACATTTGTGATTTAGATTGTGGAAAATTTGCAAAAGAATCCATTATGCCACCATCAGGCAGAACACTAGAGACTTCAGAACCAGAAAGTTCTGAGTTTTCTTTCAATGTGGATGTAAGAGCCATGCCGTTAAGATTCATATCATCTCCCACACCTTGGAAATTTACAGGACTTGATGTTCCTGAAAAAGAAAACAGTCCCGTGGTAACATGAGCAAAAGTAGATGAGGGAAAACATAATAGCAGATGAGTAAAATAGCATAATGAGAATAGCTAGAATAAATGTGAAGCACGTACTACACACAAAAAAGCACATGCATTCTTGTATTTGTGTATAAGACACAAGTACTTGGAACTAGACGTTAGATGGATAAAAGGCAAAAGAAGCAAACCACAAAAGCTGTAAAAGTTCCAAGCTGAAAAGAAAAAAGGAACATTATATTGCAGAATTGCATTGCAACGGAACTCCGGCTGTTGACAGTAATGACTAATGAATAAGAAAGCATGATCTTAGAATTGACTGCTGTTTTAATACCCATAAGAATTACTCTGCTCCTATTTGAATCTTAATCCAGTAAGAAGATAATGGATACAGGATTATTCATATACAATATTTTCAAGGAAATAGCTATGCCTAAATTTATAAAATATTGCAATCCACACCTACTGAGCTTCAGGAATTAATATGTTATTTGGCAAAGCTGGGAAAATTTCCCTCATTTCGAGCAGTAAAGCAAATAAAGCCTTACGGAAAGAATATACTGAAAATCGATAAACTAGAGGGGGAAAAGGTAAATGGGGGCCGAACTACTAGTCAACATTCAGCAGATACTCAAGAATTGCAATTTGGAACTGGCTTCTAAAGTAATGAAGAAACTAAAACCGCTGAAGTAAGACTAACAATTACTCCCTGTATCAATAAACATTTAAAATTTGGAGAACTTAGATGCATACAAACATACCATTATCAAGATATTGCTGCTGGAAACTGTCTTTGAAAGATGTCTCAAAATTATATCCACGGTCTCCATGGGAGAAGACTGGACCACTATAAGAACCTCCAATCTCAGAACCACCAGAGCACGCAGTAATTGTAGACGTCAGTTCAGGAGAAAGAACCATATCATTAGCAATCTGCCCGGTTCCCACATAAGAAGAAGTGTTCACACCACTAAATACTGGTTCATACTGATTATCGAGTAATCCTACAAACAAAATATGGTTAATGTGACATAAAGATACAGAGATCTTAGGTAATAAGAAATTCCACGACAAAGAATGCGCATGTTACCTTTACAGAAACCAAACTGATTACTGTTGTTGTTCAGCACCATTGGATTATAGTCAGAGACGTTATAGTTAAAAGGATGAAAAGGAACTTCGGGAGCTACTGAGCTGCAACCTTGAGTCAAACCCAGAGTTTCCATCACCGTGCTGCTTGGAAGAGGATAGATGGATGCTAGACCACAATTGACATCAGCCATTTTCGCTTGGATTAATAATTGCAACCGTTGTCTCAGTGTATCCTGGTTCATATATTCCTCCTGGGAAAACAATCAACAAAGACAAGCAATGTCACGTGATATCACAAAACTCAGGGTGTGCAAGCAAACTGATGAATTCAATCCTTTCTAAATTTGGAAAACAAACTTAAGCAAGAGTCAGATAGGTACATGTTCTGATCATCAACCATCAAAATTCATTTAAAAAAGTAAACTCAGAAGCTAAAGAAATTTTCAGTGGTGCATGTTGATCCCAAAAGTAGCAACTTATCAGTATTAATACACCATTCAGTAAAGGACAAGTCAAGCAAATACAAGGCCTCAACCAAACAAAATAGTATCAACTATCAGATTGACATACACACCTCGGAAGCAGCCTCAGTAAACAACTGGTTTTCCAACTCGATAACAAAATCATAGCCTCGCAGTTTCCACTCCCAATTGCCAACGGATTCAAAAACCTCGGCACTGCACAGAGAGCATTAAAACTTTTAACACCAAATTCCAAATCCACAGAATTCACTACAAACACACTCCGAGCCACAAATTGTCCAATGGCTTAAAGCAACTAACTCACTGAAACTGGAAAAAAGAACTTACATTCTCTTCCGCACTAGATCGCGAAAGCAACCGATTCGGGGATCGTTCCGCCAGCTAGTGGTCAGGGTACTGAAGAAGTCATTAGGAGGATAACGCTGCAACGCATTCCCTCCCAGAATGTACCCTCTTGAGAGCATCTCCGGCAGTTCTATTCAGAGCTTATGTGTCATACTGCAATCAAAGCACAAATACCGATAAGTTACCAACAACAAAATTTCAATACTAATAATGCACAAAACTCTAAAGACACCATACCACCAACCGTTCAAAAATTCCCTCTACAGTCAAAATTATCATCAAAATTTCACCAAAATACAAGAAAAAGAAAACACTAAATACGCCTCAACCAGTCCGTACAGCGATAAATTTTTCTTTCTATGTTCCAATTTTTTGCACCTTAAAGGAAGAACAGCACGTGCGCGTTAGGGTTTTGAAATTCGTTTGCCCAAAACGATACCGTCTTCTCCTCGTTTATTTTAAAAAGTGGCCGTCTTTCAAGAAACGCAAAAATCAAGGGCAACAGAGCACGAACGCAAAACGCGATTGAACAAAAAGGAAAACAAACACCAAAAAGAAATTGACGTCGAGGGATTACCATGACTGCGATTAAAACAAACAGAGTACAATGCCGGTGGGTTCTTTTGGTTCGCCGATGATCGATCAAAAGAGAGGCCCGGGAATTGTTGCCTAACCGACGACGAATTGTTTTATCTAATAATAATAATAATAATAAAATCCGTGTCGGTGGAGGAGGAGGAGGAGGAGGAGGAGCACCAACAAAAGAAGCGACGAAATCGAGATTATTTTAGTAATTAAAAAAAAAAGCGAAAGAAACCCTAAACAAGGCAAGAGAGAGAGAGAGAAGGGGAAGAAAAGGGTTTAAGGAAAGAGACCTCAAAACGGGCTTTTTAGGCCTTTTTTGGTGGTCGTTGAGTGGTTTGTTGTTTGTTTGGCTGTTGTTGTGGTAGTGCGTGCGGGTCTTTTTCTGGTCGGTGATTGATTTTGTTCGTTTTGCAGTCTTCCTTCAAAGGCTTAGGCCAAATTATTATTACGGGCGTTATTTATAGGGCGCGACACCTGCGCGGGGCCTGTTTTGTCAGTTTTTTGTCTCCGTTCTTTTTTTTTATTTTTATTTCTTAGTATCGTACTTACTAAAAAGAGTATTCTTTTGGTTTTTATTATTTTTATATATGGAGGTGGGCCACACAAAGGCTTTTTGACACTAACAGGGAGAGAGTTTGGGTCTGTTTTATGAGGGGACACGAGTCTGCGGTGGACCGTACGTACGTTGATGGGCTTTTTGACACTAACAGGGAGAGAGTTTGGTAGCACTATCCTTGGTAGTTACGGTCTGGATTTAGATAATTAAAATCTTTATATCTCGTAACTTCAACATAATTTTGTTTCCAAATACAAAATTTTCAGTTATCTTTTGTTACTTGTGTTCGATATGGTACCACTACTAGAAAAGAAAGGTATCACAAAGAAGTATATATTTCAACATAATTTTGATTTTTTTTTGTTTCCCTGACTAATCCGGATATAATCAAGAGAATCCAGATTTTGGAGATAATAAAAATATTTGACAAAATTTTTTCCAGTTGAAGTTACTTTGATTTTATTACTTAACAGTAAAGATATATTTGGAAATACATTCCTTGGGGATTTTAAAGTATTTTGAAACAAAAGTTTTACGGGAGAAATTGAGATTCGAGAGTGAGTATTGAGAAAGATTTAACAACAGATTTTATTGGTGGCGAATAAATAGCTTTTTCAAATCTTCAAATTCTCATATTAGGTAAGAGAAAAAAGATTGGATGAACAAAACTATTTTGATGGACTCAACTACGGACAGTGTATACAATTACAAACTAATTTGTAAGGTTATAAGATCATAAAAATGTAGAGATGGGTCTACCACGAAAATACTGTAGTATATCATAACCATTAACAGTTGAGATCTCGGAGTTCCTCGCGAGCTAGCGTAGAACGAAACGGTGTCACATCATATATGGAAAGAAGAGCAACTTCCCAGTAACAGGGAAAGGATTTATAAGCCAATGCTTTTCCAAGTTCGAGCCAATAACGCCAATATGATGTCCTCCCGAACATCCCATTAAAAACAAATACAACATATATGTTACAAAGAGTGATGAGATATATCAAAAAGTAAAATCATAAGGAAAATTGCCTAAACTATATGGTTACAAAACCATCTAAGCTAGTGATCCCCATCTAAATCTTTGTACAACAACCTTTTCGCCCCTCATTGTGGGGGCGAGAGAAATCAATCTAATGACTAATGCTGGTCATTAAAAGAATTAGAACAATAACTAAGGCTATCGAGGTACAATCAGATATGTGTCGTACTGTTACAATCGTGCCTTCTCCATTCACCTCCAGCTACGCTGACGATGCCGGTCATGGTCGTCATGGCCTCGATATGAATAATGGAATGAGTAGCGATCTCGCCAATCATCACTTTCACTTGCAAGGCCACTGGACCCAAGATCCTGCGGTGAATGACGTTTATTTGATGATGAATACGATGATGAACTATGACTTGGAAAATCTTCATAAGCTGAAGTACCCCTTCCCCTGTCGGAATAGGATCTTGCAAAGGCAGGTGCTACATCTCTGGGGCTTTCAGAAGTGTAACTGGACTCATGATTACCGTACCTTGGAGGAAAGCTAGATGGACTAAATGGCAAATCAACACCAGGAGGGCCATCGTCCCTGAAATCTCTAGGCCTTCTATGTTCAGTATTATGCCGCCAGCTCATAGGTTCCGAGTAATGGTTCATTTTATGGTGAGATTGGTTCCTGAAATCAAAACCTGAAGATCCTACTTCCCATAGTCTTTCATCTGCATTTTCCGGAATCGGTGCATTTATTCCAGGAAAATCAACACTCTTTTTCTTTGGGGGTTCAGGATTGCCCATTCCAATAATTTCCCCATCTTCCTGTTCCAGCTGATCATCTTCATCAGTAAATATTGTGATCCCTGAAGGCTGATCCTCATCAACTGGATCTTAAATCAAGACAAAAGAAGGTATTATGATTGCGTTCACAAAATACTTGCACACAACATAAAGAGACCTCCAAAAACTAGGCAGGTTATATCCCGACAACTCTTTCCAGCACCTGGCTAGAGTTATGAGGCTTATATGCTTCCTACTAATCTCTTTGTATCGAGGGTAATAACAAGATAGGATGGGAGACAGATGTAACTCTCAACAAAGGATGACAGGAAAGAGAAATGGCACAAAAACTAAGCAACCATGGAAATTAACAAAACAACTAGTGGTAGTTAAGAGCAGGACCCGACACTCCTTTTTGCTGCCGGAGTAAATAACAAAGCATATATGTAAGATAAAGATAGTGAATCAAGACCAAGTATGCTTGACACAGAAGTAAGATGAAGTCAATTACCTAAATATCCTGGTGGATATCCCAGTTCTCGCATTCTATTAAGCCAGGGTGGTGGATCGAGCTCCTGGTAACAAATGAAAAAAAGAATTACAAACAAATCTACCAAAAAAAAAAAAGGTTATGAAACAGGGTGCAAGATACTTATTATTCAATATAGTTGGTTACTATCTTTTCCAAGTTGTCAATAAAAGTAACATCATACTTTACTGCTAACTTTTTCATTTTGATATTAAAATTTGACCAGTAACAAAATAGAACGTGTTAAGCAACAGCAAAGATTTAAAGCAATTCCAACAATCGACTTTATTCATATTAAGGAATCTCGAGCATCTAAATCCGCTCAAATTTCAAAGAGCAGTTGAGTTTCAGTTCATTTGATCTACTCATGGTAATAATGTCCGACTATTTGACACCAGGAGCACCTAAAGTTAGCACATGCCTAATACCTTAAAGCAAATAGAACTGTAAATGATAACGCACCAAAATACTGACATCACACCCGAAGCTTAAATGTGAAAATTATAGAGAAAAACAAATAAAAACAGAAAGATTTCTTGATTATTGGGTAACTTGAATTAGAAAAAAGTTTAGGTTCCCCAAACACATCAACAAGCCATGCAACCCACAGAGATCAATGTTACATGAAAAGCTTCACACATTTCTCTCTATGACCTTTACCAATTCAGATTATAGTGCATATCAAAACAAGAAAACCATACAGACAGTATGAAAACGCAAAGTCCTGTATTATCTTTCCCACTCAAGGGTTTTAGTATTTAATGATTGCAAGAAATATATTAAATCCACTTTGCTTAGTACTAAGTATCAACCATTGAGGTGACATGCAACCTAAATTTGTAGATTAGTATTAACCTGTAGAGTGACAAGCAACATAAATTTTTAGAATGGATTTGCCTTGAAGGTTTTGGTTGTAATATCTAATCATCAATGCTTGTCATTCACAGGCATGGATGTAACATAAGCATTTAAGCTGATAAAATAACTAGAATAGATGTTGTTTTGGTTCAATGTCATGAGGACTCACCGCAAGACCCAAAAGCTTTCTTGTTTCACCATCAAGAGAACCCGGCTTTAAACCATCATACTTTCCGCCAGAGGAGTTCTGATAATATCGAGAGGCACTGCGTGAGCCTGGTTTCTGATGTCGTTTTGATTTGTGTTGCCTGCGAGCATTATTAACAGCAACATGATCACGTGGCTTAGGGCATTCCTTTAACGAATGACTGTAAGAACCACAGTTGAAACAGCGAGCGGCATCATCCACTATCTCCAAGCCCCTAGAGAAAAGGAAGACAAGATGTAAAAGAGCATGCACACCAAAAACAAGGAAGACAAATCTGAAACTACAGATCTAGGTAGCATTAATAAGAAAATAGGCAGACACATAATTACAATAAATGAACCATAAGGTCTTCTGTTGGCATTTTGGCATCTAAACTTGCCCATTAAATGTATCAGAATGAACCAAATAATTATTTGATCTCTATAGTTAGATAAGGATATCAGGACAATAAAAATCCAAAACCTAATGAGAAAGGCTCAAGGAGTCTTGTTCCTACATCGGATGCATCTCATATGATTGCGATACAATACCCCTACCATTACCCAGATCTGAACCAAACAAGAAACAAGATAAATGACCAAGTTTGAACTCCTCAAGCCAATATAACTTATTCCACTTACAACACTTTCAACAACATGGCTCTTTAACCCCAGACAAGGTTTTTGAAACATTATAATGGAGATGTAAAGGAAATGATTATTTACCCTTCCATATTAGTCTGACCCTCAGCTGAAGTCAAACCCAATGCAAACCCACGATCATAAAGAGGCACGGCATCGCCATCAAGAGAACTGGAGACATTGTCATGCTGTTTCCTTGTTTCATTCTCTATCCAGAACTACTAGACAGTAAAGAAAGATGACTCAGTGGTGATATTTTTACAATAAATGTAAAATTCAGTCACATTAGTAATACAAACGTGAAAGGATTATTAATAGAAGTGGCTAGATATTAGTACACCTTTGATGCAAGTAAAAAAAATGTAGAATTTTTTCTGAAACTGGTGAAAGAAACTAGACCACTATCAGACAATTAAAAAGTACATCTTCAAGAAATCGCTGCTACAGCAATCGAATCATGGCAGATACATAACAGAAGCATCAAATTACAAGAGAAGAGATTATTCACAGAAACCACTTTGCTTGTCCATTACAAAACAAAATGGATGCATGAACAACTAAGAATAGCAAATTGGTCATTACCACCATAGATGACTTCTCAATGCCAACGCGTAGAGCAGGAAAATATGTCTCTTCACCAGATTCTAAGACTTCATCAGAATCCTGAAATTTTAAATAAAAAGATGGACTTCAGGTCACTTGGATGAACATTAGAGTCTCAGAGCAATAGCAGCCTGTCAATTACATTAAATCTAATGTATGTTTGCTTTCTGATAGAAAGAAAAGAAAAGATTTAAGTATGCTTCACTTTAAATGATTCCCCAACTAACCAATGGTAAGGAACTATGGTTTAACTGCCTATACATGGCATCAAAATCAGAAGATTGACATAATAAAAGACTCTTGTAAGCTCAACCATAAAGTCCGATTTAGTATGTGTCCTAAGAACAGTAAACTAGTACCAACTTGGTTGTTCATTGCTTCCGTATGGTCAAATTGTGGCCTACAGAAGATTGACATAATAAAAGACTCTTGTAAGCTCAACCATAAAGTCCGATTTAGTATGTGTCCTAAGAACAGTAAACTAGTACCAACTTGGTTGTTCATTGCTTCAGTATGGTCAAATTGTGGCCTACTGCTGTATGAACTGTAGCTAAGAAGCAAGAATAATTTGGAGGGATAAGACCCTATCTTTTTTTTGCTCAAGATGACACTTGTATCACCCAAGAAGATTGAGGGTTCAAATTTTGAATAGGCATTGGGAGCATGCAAGTAGTGAAACGACCCAAGACCGGGTACAGTTCAATGCAACTTCTAACATTGAGATGTAATATATTACCCTTTGCCTTTGATGTGTAACCAATTTTCCCATATTATCCAAATGGCTGGAATAAATAAGAATGCCATCATCTCTAATATAACTCTTGCAAGGACAGGAACCCATATTGTTCAGTTACATGGCACAAAAATGTGAGCAAGGACTAGATCCTGCAAAAAGAATGACATGTGCCTAGAGGGAGAAGCAGAAAGGGGGAATTGATATTGGACAACAAACTATTAAAATTGTTGACATCAGTCCATTGGAAAAGGAATACCAACGTAGAAAGGATCAGAGAGTAAATTTAGAATACTTACTAGTTCTGCAGGATCATGTTGAGCATGCCATTCTGACCAGTGTTGCAACAACTCCTTAAGCTTCTGCTTGCTGGCTCTGGAGAAAAACAAGAAACTTGAATTGATTCAGCCATTGGCAGTTTAAGTTGATTGTATACTTAAATATTGCTCCCAATAGATGCAAAATAATGTTAACTGTGAACCCTTCAAGGAGATATCACAGCACACAGCTCTAAATAGTTAAATTAGTAAGGCTAAAAACAGATACTTTCATGATTCCATCCTGACCTTGTCAAAGAGTTAAATGAGACATGCACTGAAGGTTGTTCTCGCTCATATGTCATCCTTGATCTCTTAACACCTGAGACATCTGGCATACCGAATTACGGAAAGCACAAAAGGAAAATCGCTGCACATGAAAGCAGATTAAAATGAAAAGATTTTCAACAGGTCTATGCTTGTGTTTTCTTTTTTTTTTTTTTTTTTTGCCAATTCTCTTCAAGATATTTATCTTGTTAAGTTCAAGTCAAACAGCTTAGTCTGTATCAATTCAAGAAAACAAATAAATCCGCAAAAGTGTTGAGGAAATCAATAAACAAGAACTAGCCTAAAGATGATCATATTCAAACAGGATACGGCTAACATCCATCTTGGAGTTGCGGGAGACCCTCTCGTTATTCACATTGCCAGTAACTGAAACAACCTCAGCCACATGAACATGCACTTCCCTGACAGGGGAATCAACCAAATCCATATCAACCTCCATGTCCGGAGGAGGGAGTTCACCGTCCTCGGTTTCAACATCATCTCCATTAAGTTCCACACCGTCCCGTTCAGCAACATCCTTTTCTGTTCCAGTACGACTTACACCCAAATTCTCCTCTTCCGTCCCATTCTTTTCAGCGTCAATCTCACCTTCCTCCAGCCCCACATTCCCTCCTACAGGAGCTTCCTCCTCAACCCCATCATCCCCATGTCCTTCAGCGTATGTAGTCTTTGGACGACTAGCCCCCATAACAGAACTAAAAACAGCTTATTTTCAAATCCAACCCGCTCAATTGAATCCTGCATAAAAAGAGCCCTAATTACTACAGTAAACAAAACATCACCGAAACATAATACTAACAGCAACCAGAAGCTTAAAAAGATTTAGTCCAATGTTAATGACTATCAATCACGTGTTATCATTGATGAATAGGAACCGTTTTTTCCACTAAAAAAAGAATCATAAATCGTTGAAGTAACAAAAAAGAGACTGAAGCATTGATTATTGGTAACGAATATTTACCTTATTCAATTAAGAAAGAAAAGAAGATGTGAAATTAGGGTTTTCATAGAGTGAGCTTTTATTTACCTGGTTTAAGAAGACGACGGGGGTTTGATATCTGTAATCAGTCCCTGTTGTGTGTAGTGTGCGAACCAAAACCGACCAAGCGAGAGGATTCGAATTTGTTTGGTTTTGTAAGTTTGGTGAGGTAATTCGCGGCTTCGATTCTTCTTTTATTGTTTTTCTTCTTTCTTTTTTTTTTTCCTTTTCTTTTTGGGGGGTTTTTTAGCTTAACATCTTGGAGAGAGAAGACGGAGATTCGGTAGGCGGCGGAATATGGTAAGACTGATGCGCTTTGTTTGACTTGTGATCTGGATCTTGACGTACTAGCCGTACGCGTGGCGGGATATTTTTGTCTTGATATCTTCCTCTCCTGTGTGATTCATTCTCTTTTCCACGGCTCGATGATTTTTTATCTACTAGATTCTCTGAAATAAAATGTAGTACTATAGTAGTCAATAAATATTGAGCCAAAAAAAGACTATAGTCGATAAATATATAGTAATTCCAGGAGGAATGGAAACATGAATATCCAATTATTGGGAGGGTGGTTGGCAAGTTCTCACTTAAATGGTACATTAATGATGAGGTTTAACTTACTAATGTGAGGTTTTCCAAGTGGTAACCTCGCGTAGACTGAAAATTCTTATTGAAAGATTCTCCTATTATAACCAGGTGTGGACCCAGGGCGGATCTACGAATAGTCAAGGAAATGTTTCGGATACCATATGAGAAACTTTACCTGGACTATTTTAGATCCGACTCGGATCGCGCACTTGGTAATCTTGAGTTTTTTTTTCTTTTTTCTAATTTCAGCTGTGTTCCAACTAATCCAAATCTGATCCGAATCATGCACTTAATGTTAAGTTAGACTCCTAATGAAATTTTCTACATACATACCGATTTAATTAAACCGGATTTTTGGGTTTTTTGGCCCCCGTGTTTAGTGGTTCGGCCAATTTGGTACCCCGACATTTTTTTTTGCCGGGCATATACCCCGAGATTGTATGGGCAGGCCAAACGTATACCCTGGTCAGGCACCTGCTGACGTGGAGGCTGCCCGGGTATTTGTGCGTGTTACTGTAGCAAAATGACGTCGTTTTAAGTGAGAAAACGACAGCGTTTCATGCCACGTCAGACACAGGTGGCTTAGTGGGCCCACTTCACTCAAAGCCCAAATTCTTCCCATACCGAACCGAAACCGCGCCGGACCAGGGTCTACGCTTGGCCTGCCCATGCAATATCGGGGTCTATGCCCGGCCAAAAAAAAATATCGGGGTACCAAATTGGCCAAACCACTAAACATGGGGCCAAAAAACCCAAAAATCCTTAAGAATTAAAGTATAATAATAAATATTTATTTTCTAATTTTTTTATATTTGAGATTTGGTCTCGTTCTTTATTTATTATTATTATTAAAAAAATTTAGGTACTTTTTACAAACTTAGACCGGTGGGAGAGTTTAAATAGGAATTTTTAGAAATTAGTATATGAAAAAAATAAAATTTTAAAAATAATAAATCCAGCATAATAAGGTGTATTTATTTAAAACCAAGTAAAATTTTTGGAAATTAAGTTTTGCTCATTTTTAATATTGTTAAAAATAAAATATGATTAAAAGAAAGAAAAATGATTAAATAAATAATCAAAATCGGGTCAGCTTTCATTTCGGTATCCAACAAATTTGGGGAAGGTTAGGTGAAAAACCCGGGATCTGTAGCGTGCGGAGCCCACAAAGACACATGGATCCTACATGTCCAGCCAATCCTCTAAAACGACGTCGTTTTGCTACAGTAACATGCGCAAATACCCCGGGCAGCCTCCACGTCAGCAGGTGCCTAACCAGGGGTCTACGTTTGGCCTGCCCATGCAATCTCGGGGTATATGCCCGGCCAAAAAAAATATCGGGGTACCAAATTGGCCAAACCACTAAACATGGGGGCCCAAAAAACCCGAAAACCCAATTAAACCCAAGACCCAGACGCAGCTTAACGGGAAAGGACGGCTGAACTTTGTTAATAGCTATTTTGCCAACGTACATGGTGTATGCATCTCTTAAATTCTTCACCTTTCCAAAATTGACTATTATCTATAATCTCCATCTACTACATTGGCATGCGAAGATGAAATGAGCATCGTTTGGCATTACTTGACTCTTTTAGACTCTACTTAATTGAAGATAAGGTCTTTCTCTTCTTCAACCACAAGCTTCTGCTACCGTTGCTTGTTGATTGACTTGATTCCACAATCTCCCCTTCATCAAACAACTTCTCTTTCCTAGGTTCTTGCTCCACAGACATTGGACTGATACACATTCTTGAGCTTGATGAGGGCTCCGATGAACTTTTAAACTCCTCATCAGAATTCCCACCTTCACTTGAAGTTTCTGCCTCTACCGGTGCCTTTGCTTTAGCCCTTGCCTCATATTCTTTCTCGCTGCTGCTTTCTCTCGAAGATGTGTCACTCAGTGTGTGAAAAATGGTGACACTCTCTTTCTTTGCATTTTGGAAAGAATAGCTCCTTGTTTTTCCATCATACATTGGCAGGAGGGATTTTGATTTCAGGCCAGTCCTACTCCTATCCCTGCCTAAACTATAAGTTGTAGACAGCTTCCTCTGAATGCCCTCCCTTTCTTGTACCAAACCTCCCAATTCTTCAATAACTTCATTAGACGCTGCTTCCTCTGCAGCCTTTTGCTCCAGTTCTGTGATTGTCCTGTCCAATTCTTTCTTCTTCAGATGGAGGGATCGCTGAAAATTCCACAAGAAAGTTAAGAGAGCATTTGTGCGGTAGAAAAAGATGCAATACAATCCCTTCTGCCTGTCGCTAACGAAGAGTGGTAACATAGTTCTTACTCGCTTTTCTAGAAAAATTCCGAGGCCTTGACCTTGGAGCTTCTTTTTTCTCCAAAATATGCAGCAAAATCTCACAAGACCAGCAAAAACTACCAAAACCATGGACTGAAACAACAGGAACACCAATATTGTCCTTTCATGACCTGGAATCAGTGGGGGAAAAAACGGTGTTCACAAGAATACCTACTTGGTTTGTTTCTTGATTGAGAAACATGAGCTTACTAATTACCTGTTTGAATGCTTTGATGCTTCGGCCTTGCTTGTGAGCAAGACGATGTGAGCTTTTGATCTGGTAATGGATCAAATATTAAATGCAATTCATATGAAGAACTAAAACATGGAGAAGTAATAGAGAACAATTACATTTACTACGGCAAGGAATTGGGTTGCTGGTTCCTGCATCAGTCAGAAAAACCAACAAGTTAACTGATAAGCTGGACAGCTTCATATCAGTTTCTGTGCGAGACATTCTATTATGCATTTAACAAAGACCTACTCACTTATACTCGCTATCTTTTGTACCCATGGAGGTTTCTGGAAAGCAAAATTGGTAACCTGAATATCCTTTTAACCGTGGCATAAGATTTATTATTCACAGGAAATCACCTGAAGCGGCAAGAAAGGCCAGAAGGATTCCCTCGTCCAAAACAAAATTTTGGAGATCGCTTTGAGACAAGGAAGATTGGAAATGACCTGAAGGTTGACAAATGTTAATGAAACTGGTGAGATCATAGAAATTAACAACTTAATGGAAGACAAAAGAGGGAAACGCAATCTTAAGACAAAAGAAGAGATGGGACACATTTCAGGTTTACCAGGGTAGGTTTCGGACCAATAAATTGCTCCAGTTGCTGGGACCAACAAGGTTAAGACCACACCAATGGGCTTCATAGCTGATACATAAGTTTCTTGACCAATTATGTGGCTCACTTTTCCTTCCATCTTTGCCTGAGATATATAGACTGCATAGCCGGAACAATCAAGATATGGACTCGCTTGGATGACATAATCCTGTTCAGATACTTTTGTGAATTTGTTTAGGTAGCCTGTTGGTGAGATTGAGTACAGGAGTCCATCTAGTGAACCAATTGAAATCCAACCTGCAAGTCATGCAATTGTATTAGTCTAGACTCTAGACAATACTACACGTTATAAGAGGGAGGAGTTTCAGTGCAACGTTACTTAGCAGGGTTGAGGAGGATCGTAGGTCTTAAATTCATGATTGGATATTTACCATTCGAATCCACTATAGGCTCACATTCTGCAGTACTTAAGGGTCCAATATTTATCTGCCATAAAACTTCACCCGTAGAAACATCTAGTGCCAACACAAGAGACCTGTTAGGTACAGTGATGTACAGTCGACCATTGTTCCCAGGTGTTATGGTGAAATTTCTGTCAAATGAGCTTAGATCCTGGACCCAGTTGAAATAAGGATTCTGAATAGACAGAGAATAAACTTCTCCTGCAGTGTTTGCAATCTGCAAAAAAAAAAAAACCAAGACATACATGTTCATAAGCTCATTTTGTTGACAGAATTGGCCTATCAACTATCAAAAACTCCACATCATCTGGTTAAGGAAATTGTTAAAATATCAGCATTATTCGGGAAATTGCGAGTCATTGGTAAGTCAGTTAGGATGGGGGCTCTAACCATGAATGATTAGCTTGGAGAGATTACTTTATGAACACAAATGCCTTGAAAATGCGAACATTAGGAAGCAATCAAAGTTTGGGCATAGCCAACAATATGAGACCAAAAGTTGTAAGAAAAATTCAAGTGTTAGGCATGAATAGACCTTACATATATACTAGCCTCACATTGATCAATGACAGGAACTGAAGCAAAAAAACAATCCGCAATGCCTTTTCGACAGCCTAGACGGTAGCCAAACTGAGAAAGCATAGGTCCAACACTCCATTGCAGCTGCCCCCGCATCTTGTATGCAAACAGTCCTCGATTCTTAATAGTGATGAATACAGATGAAGTCAATGTGCTTGTTGCAACCCCAATTATATCACCAGCATCTCGTTGGCCTTTCTCCGGACCAAAGAAAACTTCTGCAGTCTGTGGAGATTTTCCAACATCTAGAAAACTGATCTTTAGTACTCTATTCTCTGCAACCATATACATCTGACCACACCATTTATTAATCAGGTTTCGGTGGTCATAGAATTTGGATGCTGGAGCACCCATCATACTCAAAATACAAACGTTAGAAGTTTTGATTAAGAGACAAATCCTTACCTTTCCGCGACCACCGTGAACAGGAGCCATGCCAGGATTGCATGAATACCCCAAATTTAAGGTCCAAGCAATGGACCCATTACTTTCAAACGCATATAAATTCCTATCAGAACAAGAATAAATCCTGCCATCATCTCCAAGCAGGGGTTTTGAAAGCCTGAAGTTAGTTTTTCCTGAAGATTCTTGACCTGAAGCAAAAAACATACTATTACATTAATGAAAGAACATAAATTTCCTAGTGATACAGACCAAGACACGCCCTAGAAACATTTTAACTCTTTAAGTATCAATAAAAGCTGATTTGTCCAATGAACATGCAACTGGAGATTTGGTTTGACAAGAGAATCTCAAGCAAACAACAAGCTTAAATGAGCTTCCAGAAAATTAAACTCTGTCAAAAAAAGTATACCCTCTCTGCCATTTCGCATCACACTCGTCTCAACTTCTCTCTTTTAAGAGGGACAAAAGAAAATTGGTAAAGTATGTAGGAAACTGAACCTAAGGCATTATATTCAACAAGAAAGAACAATCACCAGAGTAATTCTGGAATCCTGAAGATGCTGACGCGACAATTGCCAGCAACAAGAGAAGCAGCGTAATTGGCATAGTAAATGTCAGTTAATTTACTAGTTGTACGATTTGCAGAAAAAAAAAAAAAAGGAAATCTCGTTCTATTATTCTATGGGTCACTTTCTCACACGATTTCGAAAAAATAAACGGTTTAATAACCGTTCTGTTTGCGGGCGGGAAGAACACTGAACCGGCCGGTTTCGTTGGAAGTAGGTCTACAGTTGCAGTCATGACACGTGGCCACTTGGTCTCGGTTTTATAAAGGGGCGGAATTGGCCCAAAAACTCTAGATTTCTTTCTTTTATTAAGAAATCCAAGAGGCCGAGCCCAAATAGACGGGCATGCCTCATTGGGCCAACTGGGTTAGGTGCCTAAATGATCCGCTCTAGGATACGCTAATAGTTGGAGCGCACTTTTTTTTGGGCAAGCCATGTTTAGCAATTATGCATTTGTAAACCACTCGTGATGCAGGTTGATGCAGGTTGGATTTGATGAAGGTTGGATTTAGTTTTCTGCTTCTCTAGTGCTGCTGGGTTTCGGCGTTTGGAGACTGGTTGCTGCCTTAGAAGTAACTTGGTAAGGAGGTGCTCTCGGCTATTAAGCAGAGCTTCCTTTGACCTACAGAGGATTATTTCCTAATCCCTGGTTTTAGCCCTTTGTCTAGATGCATTAACTCAGTGGAATGTTTAATCTGTATTCTGTAAGGGGTAAGTATGGTGTTATGAAGGGTGTAAGGGGGTAACTATTGTGTTATGAAGGGTGTGCTTTAGTTTCTGTGTCTTTAATTAGTTTTTGATTTTTCTATACTAGAAGATATCTCAATCGACTACCGGATTGATCTCTTTCCGTGGCTCGATGCATCACCCTTGTGAGGTAGGACCACTACTAAGGGTTTAGTTTGTTCTTGATTAGTTTACGGGTTTGATATCCCCAGGGGCGGATCCAGGATTTTCGAATAGGGGGGCCAAGTTTATATACAATTTTTTTAAGCTAATCGAGTGTACCATATATAAAAAACTTACATTATAAAATTTTAAATGTAATAAAATATAATTTTTAGAATTTGATTAAACAAAAAATATTATGACATAAAATGAAAGAATTAAAAAATTATACTCCAAATCATAGTTGTAAAGGTTAGTCATTAATTTTTTACCATAATTTTTAATTAATATTATACAAATGTATAAAATAATTGAATCTCGGCCAAAAAAAAAATCAATTCGATTAGTAAAAACTTTATGTGATTAAAATTAAAGTTAGCAAAGCATTCACAAAAATAATAATAATAATTTTATATGTTTTCAACATGAAGTTAATTAGATAATTATTTTTTCTTAAATTAAATTCTTAATAAAAAATATGATGATTTGACAAAAAGTATTATTAAAAAATTTATCATAAAATTATTGGTACTATGTTCTATAGACTAGATCCTTAATTATGGAGAAATCACATTGTTTAGCAGTTAAATAATTTTTTCAAGAAGTAAACAAAATAAAAAAATAGATAATATATTACATATTTAGATTTTAAAAATAATTAATTAAAATATTTTAAAAATTTAACAAAATAAATATGAAATTACGATATTACCCCAAGTACCAAGTCGGTTCCTATTCCCTCCCGGAAAAGGAATAGCAGCAAGGCATTCCGTGAGAGCCAAGGACACAACAAAACCCTTATAAATATGCGGCACCATACATACAGAAGCATAACACACACACAACCTCTCTCAAGAGCATCAAGAAATTTTGAGGGTTTTTGATTTTTTTTGCCAAAACAATGGCAGTCGTCTCTGCCCTCATTAATCTTTTTTCTCCACAAAAATATTGGGGATACCAACAATCGCAGCAGAATGAAGAGAAGGAGAATCATAATAAACAAAGCAAAGAGATGATGATTAGGAGGACAGGTAGCGGCGCTGTCCACTTCACGACTAAGAAACTTGGTGGTAGCGAATTTCAGATGCCTCTCCACTATCCAAAGTACACCAAGAAAGAGTATGAAGCCATGCCTGAGTGGAAGCTTTACAACCTCCTTGTTGAATATGGGCTGCCTACTACGGGTGGCTTGGCTGAGAAGAGAGAGGCTGCCATGGGTACTTTCCTCTGGGTGAAGAATGACGAAAACGAGGAGACCACGTCTAACAGTGCTCAAAGCAAGAAGAATTCTTCTTCTCGTGGACACTTTCAAATGCCTCTTCACTATCCAACGTACACCAGGAAAGATTATGAAACCATGGATAAGGCAAAGCTTGACCAGCTCTTCGTCGCATATGGATTACCTATCGATGGTGACTTGGGTCACAAAAGAAAGTCTGCTATGAGCACTTTCCTCTGGAGTTAGAGTTATATTGTACCCTTCAGGATCCTCTCGCTTAATTTGTCAGCAAATTGGAAGTTTAGTGTAATATTTTGGTTTGTTCTTAATTAGTCGAGCTGTAATGACCAGAATATGTTCCCGGTTGTGATTTCTTTTTTCGTCCAAAGGGTTATGGCTTCTAATATTAATTCAGTTTCGGCTTTCTTTTAGAGGAATTGCCTTGCAAATTTTATATGAATGCCTTGGATCATGATTATTTTTTTTCCTGATGAGAGCATTATTGGAATCGATTAACTTAATTTTCCAAAAGAAAATTTATTTGTTTGCAAAGTCTTCCATATGGATCATCGTTTTATTAGATCGTTTAAGTAATCATGTCTTACTGTTTTGGTGTTGGTGCTGATAGGTTCCAGTCTCTTTTAACGTTTCGATCCCTGTGAATTTGTGGGGGTATAAACATGACGATCATATATCACTTCACCACTCACTAGCTAAATTAAATTAATTGTTATGATTTGATTCTTAAAATTTTTTTGTCATATGTGTGTTAAGCTTCCCTGATGGCCTCTGATGAATGATCTGGTCACTATTAATTTCGTTGTCAACAAATAAGAAAACGAAATCGGTGTCATCTCGGTTCAAAAAAATGTGCTTTATAGTTACTGTGTCTCTAGTTTGTTCTTGATTAGTGAATTCTAGTTTTAAGATGTCAAAGAGGATGATGGTTGGTATACCCTTCAGTATGACTTAAAAAAAAAAAAAAGAAGAAAAAAGAAACTTATGAAAACCATCCACTCTTGCAACAATAAGCGAGAAATCAGAATTTACATGCATGAACAAAGCGTAGAAGGGAACTGACAATTACATGCCAAATTGTAAGGTTTCCAACCAATTGCAAATAAGACAGACCATGCTCTGGCCTATGAGGCTGGGATTCTTAACCCTTTAGGCTACAACATACGTTTGCAAGTCTACTCAGAAACCAAAGCACTAATTAATGGAAGGAGGAGTCTTGCATCGCTGGTTAGAACCACAATTAGCTATTGGGGCTGGGGGTGGGTACAAGCATCGACGGCCTAATCCAGGGTTGCAGTAAAAAGGGTTTGTCGGTGGTAGCCAGATCACACCTCCACCAGGGCCTCTTTCAATGCCGCTACTTCCATTATTTTGCCCACTCCTTGATTCTGATATACCAAAAGCAAACAAAACAGAACAGGTACATGCCAATATTTCAATACATGAGAGAAAAAGTATACCAGAGCATGTAGAACAGAACACATTGAACAGCATTAACTTGTCTCAAGTGAGTGAATCACAAGCAAGAAGAGAAGATGGACTCACCAAAATCTGGTAATTGACGAGCAGAAATTGAACGAGGGGAAAGAACTGAATACAATAGAAGGGATACTATGATGATAGAGTACTTGTTGTTCATGTTGATGTTGGAATATTAATGGAACCACTTAGCCAATAATTGCCTCCCCCTGAAGCTCTCATTTTATAGGGACAAATGAAAACTATAGTGAAGACTGAAGAACAAAGTTAATGTAGTACAGCTAATCAAGTACAAAGATATGATCATTTTTTGAAAAAAAAAAAAAAGGATAGCTAGCTCCTCATAATCTTATATTATTCTCTTCAGTTTTCAAGTCAGTGAAGCCTACTCGTGACTTCTTCCGCGTCAACACCTGAGCTTGCAGATCGATTATACTTGGGGTTCTGTCGTCTTTCTTCAACTTGTTGGACCTTGTAAACAAGTTAAATGAGTATAGGAGAATATTTTATTTTACCTTATAATATAATAGCAGATACAAATATACAATTCTGATCCACAGCTTGGGTCAGTGGCCGTTGCTTCAGCAGATTCCATCCGTCAACTGTTTCAATGACATTCTGATGAAATAATACCCTTGAATAAGGTGCCATTAGTTTACTACATCTTATGACCGACCAAAAAGAATAGGCGTAGTCAAAGCAAAGTACAAGTAGGTAGGGGAAGGTTGCAATTCCTTTCATAAACGACATAGCAATTCCTTTCCTATCGTATTATATATATCGTTTAGACAGCTGCAGAAGTTTATCTCTTAGGAAGACAAAGGGCAAGACAGCAAAGTTGAAGGTTGACTGAGCACAAAATGGACAAAGAGATAGAGACAGCAGCATTGACTAGCAAGCACTGGACATATCAGCTAGAAAACCCATAAACCAGAAACGAAATTGAACACCAAGTCCTGATATCTAAACATGCATAATTTCAGTAAGAAAACACATAAAAAGACAAGCCAACCACTCCTAGGGGCTAAAATCCCACCTTTCAAAGCCATAGTAGATTTTGAAGTAACGAAGAATCCTTTATACCAAACGATGCAGTTGTTGCCGAGCTGCAAATGAATCAAGTCCAATACTTTTAGGTAATTATGTTCTCGGCTTGTAAAATTTCAAATATATATGTTTAAGCTCCCCAATCGTAATTTTCACAAGCCTGAAAGCTTGGTTTTTCAGATAAACCAGTAGATGTGGAAGTTTAGGAATTATCAAATTGAATGCCAAAACGACAATAAGATATGCAGAAATTGGTTTCTAGAAACATAATCAAAATTCACCAGTTCCAACAATTCTGTTTATGCCGCTAATTTGGTTCTGGCAGCAAACGAATTCGTAAAGCTTCTTCATCAGTTTTTTGTTCTTACATAGGCCACAAATTCGGACATAAAAAAGGGTTCAAGATTTCTATGGATTGAAATTAAAAATGGCATATATATAGGCTGCAAAAAGACTATCTAAATAAATAGCTGGTATTTATCATACATCAAGCATAATCAATTTATGAGTTGAAAAATACACATATATAAGAGCACCCTTCAATGCCTGACCAGAAACCTGAAAGAAACATCATCCTATTCTTATTGACAGCTGAGTTTGCTCACCATCAGAGGCACACACATATATATCAACATATATAAAATTCCCAAGTTTAAAAATAGTACATAATAACAAGAGAAAAGATGAAAATAGACATATATAGGAAAGCAAGCCTAATCAGAAACCTGGTCAGACATCAATCTTATTGACAAGTTCCAAGTTTAAGGTGGTACATAATACAAGTACAAAAAAAAGACCAAGAAAAAAACTTGAATTATTTGTATATCACCAAGCACATCTTCAGTAATAAACAGAGCCAAGGATCAACTTTTTGTTGTTGTTTATTAACACACAATCAGAGACCGACAAGGCTTTTCCAAGTGAGCAGGTTTCTTTTCTCCGAGGCAATATTGATTTCCAGGACTGCACTTGGTTCTTGTTGGAATAAGAGTAGTAACAGTACTGCCAGCTGCACCAAAAAACATAGCATCATGCTTTAACATGTACTAGTGTAGAGATCATGGTCCATTGATACTGGAATAAAAATTTAGAAATGCCTTTTCTTTTTCCTGATTTCACAAAGAGCATTAAGTTACTAATGATCTACAAAACACCGGTATGTGATCCACCGGATAGAGTTTGTCAGCTTAAAAAATTAGTGCATATAGGTACATCCACGCATATTTTGTGATCTACCAATACTTTTTTTTTTTCTATTGGCAATTTAACCATTTGGAAAATAACAATTGTCTTACCTGCAGATGCAACCAATTCCCGGGCTGTAGTGGCAGAGGGAGAAAGGAGAATGGAGGCCAGAAGAATGCATGTTATGAAAGAAGTCTTCATGTTGGGGAGGTGGATTTTGTTATGCAACCGTTTGCTTCTCCTCTACCACACTATCCAATTTATAGTAGTAGATGGCGAGGCAGCTGCTATTATAAAATACATGAGCAACATTTAAACACTTCTAGAGGATCTGTTGTGAAAAATAGTTTAAGAAGTTAAAATATAAAAAAACCGAAAAACTCAAACCGATTTGCACTATTCAGGTTAAGACTGGATTGCAATCTTACACAATGATTGGGTCCGTTTGATGCAGACCCAATTATAAAAAATTTGGGTGGACAGAATACCCAATCGAGTTAAACATAAAAATTAATAAAAAAATAAAATTAAATAATTAATTCTCTAGCAAACATGACTTGTAAGATTTTAATGATAAGGCTAGAATTTTGATGGATGCTTTGTGAACATTTTGGGGTTGCACTTTTTGTTTTTAGATTTTTGTTTTGAATAATTTAGTTTTTATCTAAGCTCACTTCATATAAGAAAAATATATTATATGGATGTGGAAACATAATCATATGTCAAAATAGATGAGAGTTGTAATTTTATGAAATATATAAATATTTCAATGACTAAACCATTCTAAATATCTAAAAAATGAAAATATAAAAGTTTATTTATGAAGTTTGATATTGGAGTAGGCCGTAGACTAGACCGAAAAGTTTTTGGGCCACCCAAACTAGGATCGATATAATTATAATTCGGTTTAGTCTTATTTTAAAAGTTTCAGGTAAACTACAGATCAACCGAATTATTTGGTTCTGGAGACCAAATGCTCACCCCAAAACTACTTTTTTCGTATATGTTGTATATTTGTGTTGTTGATCAATCACCTTAACGGTTATAAATTTGTCAATTTCAACATTGTCCCGATCTCTTCCTGTACCTAGCATAGCTCCGGTCCAACTTTCCCACTCTTTTTCCTGACTTTCTTCTCCACTAATGTAATAGATTTTGAAATCTTAGAAAGCATGATATAAATTTTTTTTTGAGCATTGCATAATTTGGGCTACCACTTTGGCTCACCATTTTCCATTCAAAGTTGGTGGACGTTGGCTTTTTATCTTAAAGATTGACTTTAACCTAAAAAAAAAAAACATTCACTTCCATTTTTGGATGACCGGATTCTGTTTCTAAAACATTGACTGGAATTTGAATAGGAAATTGCTTTCTCCTATTACGTACAAACGAAGAAAGATGTAACGAACAACTGTAATGACTTGCAAATCTGATATCGCTGAAGGTAATAAAACATAGCACACGATGTTCCAACGGACAAGACCTAAAATGGGACACGACCAAAAGCAAGAGAAAAAGATGTTGACAGGAATGAGGCTCATTAATTTCTTAAAACAATCATATCATTTATCAGCATCCTTAATGTTACAACAGTAAATCCCATCATATTTTCACAACAATATCAGACGACGGGAGGCATTGCAAATACACAAACGAGTAGGAGACCTGAAAAGAATCAGCTACCATGGCTACAGATAAGGAAACAAAAAAAATAGGACATTCATAACAGCTCTTTTCAGAGGTGGACTTTGTGCAGGAGTGAGGAAGAATCATTCAACAGTGAAGACCTAGAATGGGCTCACCCGACCTGCCAGCTGCAACAGAACTTCTGGCACAAGGCGTCTTCTTGGAGGTGCCACGGCATCTTTGGCAAGCGCATCCTGGTCATCTGCATGTATCACAGCAACCAGATGCTCAAAAAGGTCATCTTTACCACCTCTCAGAGGATCCTGCATGGAACACAAAAATGTATAAGCACGTTAGATTTCTAATGCCACACAGCCCATGTTTTGTTGTTAACGTCAAGTTGCTGATAAAGAACTGGACAATAGATGGGAGTTTGAAAATTTTTATCTTTTACCACAAAGAAAAAAGAAAAAAGAAATCACATCATTTTCTTTTTTTAACATTAAGAATCCATATCAAAGGTGCTAAGGAACCATACATCTATTTATGCCAATACAAGCACATACATAGAGATACATGCATACGTTAGGTAGAGATATGCAAATACATGAATAGACAACATAAATTCAGTGCATACTTGTAGAAACAAGTCCGTGTGAGTTTTTCCTTCAAATAGAATTAGTTCAGCTCGGGCTCCTAAACTTCGAAGAACATCCACAAAAGTTTTGCTGCATAAAGGATTTGAATGTCAGAGACATAACAATAAGAAATTTTATTTGGATGCGAATATCAAAATCTATCATGGAATCTAAGACGAGAGTTTCTTTTACACAGCTGTAGCATATCATATATCTCAAAATATAAAATCTTGAAGGTATTCAGATGGCATTGGCATATCATTCTTTAGGATATAAATGTCAACTCCATGTTTAAACAACAATACTTAACCTGGAAGTTGATGGTATAGAATAATCTCCAGTTCCATGAAAAAGAATAATAGGAGGCAGGAGACACGCAGCATCTCTACAGCTCGGGTTCTGTATTCTAACTTCAGGAGAAAATTGTTCCAAGGATTCTTCGCCTTCCATTATGCTGTAATAAGATACTGGAGAAATTATTACCACATGTAGCATGATTACACTATGATGAATGCTAGTAACTGATATAGTGCATACATACCTTAGAAAAAGAGATCGATACAGGCCACGGTTATTGAAGTGGTCAACTAAATTGAGTAAGTTGTACCTGTTTACAGATTTTTAATGAATGCACATAGATTAGAGAGAGACCTAGCAGAACTCCAATGTCAATTGCTATTGATTTTCCCCCTATCGAACATGAAAAGAACTTCTTGACCATATCTTCTTAGATTACTAGTAGAAAGGACTGGTCCTCTACACTTAACATAACAAATCGTTGCAATGGCTGTGGGCCTCAAGGTCATTGGTCTCAATTATTTCAAATAAGGTAGATAAGAAAATTTAAGAGAAAGACGTAAACCAACTAAAGCTACTACATTCTAGAAAAAGGGTGGCTCAACGGAATAAGTGATCTGTAACTTCTATTTGATCTGGTAAATCTAATAGCAATAGTTTTAATTAGAAGGATGAAAGGAGCCTTTTTGCAGACACATTCCCACAAAATGAGAATATCTACAAAGTAAAAGAACCAAGGGTTTGGTTATTGAAATGTTAGGAAGTATTGTCCCACCATTCCAGCATATTAAGATAACATAAAATAGCACTTACATGAACTGAGAAACCTTAACAAATTCATTATAAGACAGATCAATCTCTATATGGATCTTGAATGATTCCGAGTCATCCTGATAAGTTGCTACTAGTATACTGCGCACAACATTATCTTCAAACTAAGTACATATCCAGGAAGTTGATGAAAACATGATGGCTAAGAAAATTACCCTCCAGATAAACCAAAATAAGCTTTCAATTGGGAAACGCTCCAGGTTATGCTGTCTCCTCTTGCTTCTCTGATTGCTTGCTCCAAGAGAGTACAAGCAGCAATATGTGCACCAGCCGATTGTCCCATTAGATAGATCCTATTGGAAACCATAAAGAAATAAATGACTTCATTTAGCCAACAAGCAGTGCGGGAGAACAAGGAGAATATCTTACCTGTTAGGGTCACCCCCATATTCAGCAATATTGTTGCAGATAAATGAGATCCCATGGGAGGCATCAGTCACCATATCACCGATAGTTCCTTGGGGGAAATTTCTGCATAAGCATGTCAAGAAAGTATGACTGATGCAGCCAGGCATTATCTATATTAAAATAACATGGAAAGCAACATTTCCAACAACATCATATTTCAGAAAATTGCAAAGGATTGATATCTAAAGTGAGAATGTACTACGGAAAGTCCAGTACCATAACAAGTACTGAAAATGAGGTAGACTATAGAAATAAGAGAATATATGCCAATCAAAATGACATTGTGTTTCTTGCCTCCACCTAACACAACAACATCCAGGTAAAATGAAAAGCATGAACTTCAACATGGGCATTGCTCAAAATGGAATCACACACCTGTAGTCAATACAAGCCACTATAATCCCCCTTTCAGCCAACTGCTGTCCAAGAAGAGAGCCCCATGCTTTGTACCTAAATCAGCACCAAGTTACAGAAACGTAATGTCAAATACAAGATGCATGAGTGCAGGTATCACACAAGACTCATATCATAGTCTACAAGCCACATGCAGATGAAAGAAATAATCAGCTTTCCACAGAAATCTACTAACATCAGGCCAGTAACTTCTAGAAAACCTATTCTAAGAACTCCAAGTTTAACATTCCCTCATCCCGCCTCACCCTCCACCCTGTGACCGCTAGTTTCAATTAGGATATCCACATATTGATCCAATTTCATAATCTGCTAAGTCCTCCAAAGACAAATTATGCAATTTCATCCGGCGGCAACATAAATGCCAGTGATTCCATGTCAAGGTACTGAGCATTATTGCACCAGCTCCGGCATAGTGGTAAATTTGTGTTCCATTATCCCAACTTAAGCCCATAGATATTCCATATCATTGAGTTATCCCAACTTAAGCCCATAGATATTCCGTATCATTGAGCTCAGGCTGCTTTAAAGCCTTCTTTACACTAACAAGGAAGCAATTCTTCATTCACCTTCCTTGGGATCATAGTAATAATTTAAGTCATCCGTCTCATGATGGACAAAGAGGAACGTAAAATACTCCAGTTTTCATGATGTAGGATAAAGAGCAGACAATCAACCCATTACTCACCCAATAATCCAAGCACCACCGGTTACAAATGCTACCACTGGCTTCGGTCCATCTATGTTTGCCGGTAAATAGAGGTCCAACCTGTAAAATCACCATACACCAATATGGATAACATTTAGCCTTTTCGTCTAGGATATTCAGGGAGGGCAAGTAGCATGAAGAAGACACATCGACCAGGACACATCCAATATAGAAGCAACGTATACCTATTTCTGGGTTGATCTCCATAGACGATGCTCCGCTTCACCTGTTTCGAGAAGAAATAGTAGTATGCAACTGCAACGAATGAAAAGCAAATAATTTTGTAATCATTATGACGAGGAGGCTGAATCCTTGAAAGCTCATGCTTTTCCTGACCACAAAATCAAAGCCTCTTTTCTGGATCTTCCTTCTACCTTACATGCATGATATTTAAGAAATCAAAGAGCATTGTGTTGTTAACATGCAACAGAAAAAATACCTTGAAGGAAGCCGGGCATAAGTAGAGCAGCATATAAACCAAGGGCAGCTAATCTTGAGAGCCACCGGTAGCCTACCCTGAATGAAAATAAATGATTAAAAGATGAAATGTGGCAATAGCTTCTTCCATGATAATGAAGTTCCATTTAACAACACAATGTTGCAAATAAAAATAACACAACACTACTCTCTTCATAACTTCTCCTTCAAATACTAACAGTTACAACAACCAACGCCATCGTGAATCAGATGAGAGCCGGGCCACGTGACAACAGAGATTTGTCCAAATGCTAAGAGTCAAAAGGAAAACCATCCCCAAAATTTGCATTATCAGCCGGTGAAAAGACAATTCCCCCTCCACGCAGTTTCGTGTACACTTGGTTTTATCAAATCATCACTCACGCATCCCAAGAAACCAAAAGTACTGCAGTTTTGCAGCAACTAAATGACAAGCAGCCAGAAATCATTACTGCTCAGTTATTGATTGCTATTGAGTTTCACACCAGCAGCAAAACAAAAATGAAAAAGATCAACGAATCTGACTTGAGAGGAACGCCTTCATTTCCTAAACAACATAAAGTAGTAGCAACCTCTGTTCATTTCTTCTTTTTTTTTTTACAAATATCCATTACTTGTAATACTTTACAAAAAAAAAAAACTCACTAAAATTAAAGGAAATCATATTCATACCCGAGGTATCGAAGGAGAGTGATAGTGAAGCCAGTGAGCAAGTAAGTCTCGGCCGCGGCGTGTCCTATATCCTGGCTAAACGACTTCTGCCGCCTCGGCTGGCCCGGCTTCGTCACGGCTCGGCGCCTCGGCTTCAGCTTACTACTACTATCCTTACGACCACAGGCACCGTCGTCCCCGTCGTAGCCGCCGGAACCCCCAGACACCAGAGGCCTCGCTTCCGCTTCTTCGCCGGTCATTTTATCCTCGGTCTCGAACGAAGGACGGTGGCGATCTGGCGACGGCGCCGATGGTGACGCCATCGGAAATGCGCCTCAGATCTAGGATTCGCCGATGCTTGGATGTATTGGTTAGGAGGGGGAAAGGAATGGGAATGTCGTGGTTTATAGTATTTAAACGCGAGAGGATAGGATTAGGAAATGAGGATTATCGCGGTTTAGCTTTGCTTTTGTCAGGGTTTTTGTTTTTTAGTGAGTGCCAGTGCAGGCGTTAGGCGCACACACACAATAGGGGGAGAGTAGCGGTAAGTTTGAAATATGGATCGAGGGAAAATAATATATACTATTTGGTAGAAAACTCGACGCGTCCGGTGTTGCCACGTGGCACCCAATTTGCCTGTGTTGTGTTAAGTGTTCCATTATTTGGGCTTTTCCCTGCATTTTTTATTTTGAGATGATTAGGTTGGATGGTGAGTTAGAGGAAAATCATAAAATCCCACGTTGAATCCTATCCACCCATCTGGCAAAGCAAAAAAAAAAGGAATCTTTCCTCCCAACAACAACTGAGACATTATCGAAAATAACTGTGGTCTTAAACATTTTTTCCGTATGCAATAATTAGTATGAGAATTTTATGGTAACCACTAATTCTCTGCATAAGAGGGCAAAAAAAGGAGCAGAGTATTTTTCCAAAAGGATTGATTCAATTGGTAAAGAGACATAGAATATAAAAGAATTCCAAGTATGTGGAATATTGCCAGCGATGTGTTCGAAAGAATTAAATCCTTCTTGAGTCAATTTATTATGACAAACCACTCAAGAAAGAGGAGAGTAAACTCGTGCAAGTAAACTGTAGAAAAAAAAATGGCGCTCAATCGAGGGAAAACGCGTGCAACCAAACTGCGGTCGCTGTTTCTGGTCTTATCTTGGATTTTATGTACCAAATGGATATATGTTACCATGTGTGTGCTTTGCTGGGTAGACCAAATCAGATTTTTAGGTTGGTGGGGTATCCACTAGAATTTCTATCTGGGTATTGATTAATTCTTCCAGGTATACTATTTTTTGAGCAGCATGAAAATGACGAGATACTTTGAGAGGAAGCAAGCAAACTAATTAACCATCTTCTACCGCTATGTGTACAAGGCGAAAGCGACCGTATGATCCCGTCCAAACTAATCTATATTAGTATTTCATAATGAAAGTCAGCTAAATATCGGCTTCAACACGTTTTGACTAATTGTTAACTTTCTAATCGTTTCAATATGATGGACAGGAAGCTACATACATATCTGAACTATGCCAAAGGTGATAACCAGGAAGAGGGATTACGACATGGGAGGGTAAGAACTGATAACCAGGAAGTGGGTGTGGGAGACTTTTTTTACCGTATCCAAGCACAAGTTAGGTTGCTTGGATAAACTCGGCTGTGACTTTGAGGGTTGCTTAGTTTAGTTACTAACTACAAGATTCCCTCGTATTTGTTTTTGTTCCTGCGTTTCTTTCCATTTATAAGAAAAATAAAAATAACTACGAACCAAAGATGCACTAACTTGCATCTCTATCTAATACTTACTTTCCACGAAGAGAAAGGGAAATAAAAAACCCAATCACTGGACTACAGTTGGCATAACTTCAACTTGTACTAATCAAAAATATAAATAATTGAAATTCGATTTCACTGAACAGATAATCAAAGTAAACTATGTTTTTCTATATAAAAAAAGTAAACTACTTTACTATATAATAATTACCACTAAGTCTAACAAGTAAAAATTAGAAATCATGCCAAGAAGAATATTCGCATCTTACAACTAAGGCCGCGAATCTAGGCGTTCGCATTTTCCTTCCGTAGATTAGAAAGCATCAAAGCAAAATCTAAGCATAAAAAGGGAAAACGTTTGCAAATTGGCATGCCCCCACTCAAAGAAAAAGCAAGAGGAAAAGGGAAACTAAATACTCAAGGTTTACTGATTCAGGATCAAGATGGCCGTTCTGCCATACATCTAAAGTTAGTGTTCTCTCTTCCAAAATAACAATCACAATAATAGGTTATAGGGAAGTAAAATCCCATGCAGAGTAATCCTTTCCCGGTCCATTATTATCCTGCATATCTACCTGAGCCACCATCTTTGAGCAGCAGTAATTGGAGACTTTAAAAATGGGCAATAACGGTCAATAAGAGGGTTAACAGTCCTTCCAATCTTAGACCACACACTCTGATGGTAACCGGCAGTGACAGGAGCATGATACATGAGTTTCAACAGCTGTCAAAGAAGCAAAACATACTTCAGTAGAGAAAGAGACTTCACCAGAGACTGTTATCACAATGGATAGGGATTGGATACCATAGCCACAGATTGGAAAAAAAAAAAAAAAAACTAGTTCCTATCAGTACTTAAGCATACTTGAGACACTGTCCCATACATGGACAAGATCTGTTTCTATCACGTCCATTGGAGTCATCTTTCAATATGTAAACTGAAAAATGATAGGATTTCTTGACTACACGATCAATGACATGCCTTTGGCGTCAGTGTTGCTCAGGTATCTTGAATGAATCCATTCAAGAACAAAAGTTTCACAGCTTAGATAAAAAATGCAGCATCACCTCCCTTTACTTTACACATGACAATGAATTTTGAAAAATGATCGCGAGAGTCTCAATGATTTCCATGCCGAAAGCTGCCTTCTACAATTTATGTGGTGAACCAATCCACTAGCAGTCCAAACGACAACAGTGAACCAAGAGGTGCCAGAGCATAGATATTCTCTATTTATAAATTTCCTCGATTCATTTTTTACAATGAAAACTGTTTACAGTTCGAGTAAATCATATGTAGACCATCAGAATTTCAAACTTTCAGGGACAAAAAAAAAAATCCCAATCCCCAAAAGAAGTACGGTGCAAAAATGCTTCAAACTCAAACAAAAGATATGTAATTTACCTGCCAGTACATGAATGTTTGTATAATATTGCGCTGCCACCTGCACAAATAAATAGAAGTATGGGTGAAAATGAAAAATAACTACTAACAAATCAAGACAAAGAGCAGAGCAGTAACCAGAACTTCTCTAATAGGAGAGAAAAGATTTAAGAGACTAACGAGAACAAGGAGATAATCAAGAGGAAGCCAAGCCCGATCTCAGCATGTGAGGACAGAATGCTGAGGGTAGTTGTGTTTGACTCCACCCACACACAAGGATCTTCAAGGTACTTCCTGCTTTTTCAAATGACAGATGTTGAAATCAAATGATGGCGCAGTGAAGACATTACATCACAAATTTGCTACCCTCTACAAGAATGAAATCTTACACCTCAAGATTACAACCATGTAACAAATAAGACACAAAACTTGAAGTGCTTCATCGTGTTCGTAGTTACCCAATAGTTTATAAAATCATTCCATATTACATATGCAGCCAAAGAACATTGCTGACACATGGGGCCTGCCAATGCCAGTTACCACAGAAGTTGGCCATATATCATGCCAAGAAATTGAAACAAAAAGCAATGAACTAAGGATGGAAACACGAAACTGCAAAATTTGCTTCAAGTATTAAATGAAAGACCTAGAAGACTATCCCTGAAAACTATTATAACTTAACGGCAAGCGAACAGATTTTTCCAAAACCATTTCTATTCTTTACCTGTAGAGGGAAGAGCCAGTAAAATTACGCCTCAAGAATTTGGCAACATGCTCCAGGGATCGGCACAGAATAGGAATCAAAGCAACTGCAGAAATTCAATATAGTTAATCCATGATCTCTAGAAAACCATCACAAGGAGAGCCCACTAATTAGATATGGAGGAAAAGATGACTTGTAGTTCACAGAAGACAACAACAAGAACAGTAGTAATAAGGAACAGAATTTAGGAGCCAGGGATGCTTACATTTGAGGCACAGATGTGAAGTGACAAACGTGAGGCAGTATATGAAGTAGATAAAATCCTTGGTAGCAATTATTGACTGGAAGTAAACTTGCAAACCCTGCAGATTCCATGCCCTCGGTTTCTACAAATATCGAACTCCAGTTAGTGAAAGAAGAAACCAGCACAGAAGCTGCAAGAAAGATAAGACTCAAAAGTATAAAAGATCAAGTTACCCCATAGAGTGTGTATAGGGAATACAAAGAAGAACACGCAGTGCCCATAAATGACAGTCGGTATGCCCGATTGGAAAGGTTACCAGGGACAATAGGAATGATTGCGAGCACAGCCACAACAAAAACCTACACCAAATACAGGACATATCACAAGGAACCCAAATATATATGTATATATCTTTTAGAAAACACTGAAAACAAATGTAGCCAAGGAATACAGCGCAAGTCAATGTAGCCCTTCAGTAATCAGTTTTAAACAACTCTTCTACAGGAAACATAGGGAAGGAAAAGCCAAAAAAAAAAATTACTGGAACAAGAGGCAACTAACTATTTCTCACATCCAAAGACTGGAACTCAAAACCACTCTGGCAAACTAGTCATGCATTTGGATTTGACAGGAGAAAAATAGAATTGTCAGAGAACATACATTAGATATTCAAAACGACTTTTGGTGAGTGCAAATTATGTAGAATTTCATCTTTCTGTATCATTCGGTTCCAGCATCATTTGGTTCTCAAAAACAGTCGAGTCCCAACAGAAACTTATAACGAAAGAAGATAGAAACATACACAAAAAAGAGAGTGAACATGGAAGAAGACAACATTACTATAGTGCAAAAAGAGAGGAAAATGAATTAAAAATAAGATCACCGCACCCAAGCATTGACGGAGAACTGTATAGTCTGGCGGTCCCAGCGAACATTAGTAGGAGGTGCATTTGAACGTCCAGTTGCCGAAGTACCCGAGTTCCTGGTAGCTGAACCTGCACCAATCAAATTTTTTTCTTCAATTTCATGAAACAAACCAATAACAAGACCGTCAAAACCGAAAACAAACTTGATTAAAACCACGCATCATAAATTTCATTTTAATAGCCGCCCTAAAACCCACACGCAAATCCCCAAACCTGAGGTAGTGGTGCTACGCTGTCGAGGCTGTTCACTGGAAGACGACGACGACGAAGAGGACGTCTTCGTTGACTGAGACGAACCGGCCGTGGACATCGCCTCCACCACAAGATCGGGATCCTGCCAATCCGAGCAAAAAAAAAAAAAGAAAAATCCGCATATTAACAGACTGGAGTTCGATAAAATGCGTGTAAAGATAGAAAATAAAATAAAAAATATCATCAAAAACACTAACAATAATGTTTTAAAAAATTGTAAAGGATAAACGATATATCGAAAGAGAAGGTGGAGTGGAGGGGGGGTACGGACGATGTAGCGCTGGTAGAACTTGCGCTTGAAGTGGTCGACGACGTCGGAGCGGGAGGAGAGGTGGGGAGGGATGAGGATGTTGGACCAGTAGTCGGCCCATCTGGGGTCGTTCTCGTAGTCGTAAGCCGCCGCCGCTATTCTCTTTATCTTCTGTGGATCTTCTCTTTCTTCTCCCATCTTTTAGCAAAAAAATACACGCACAATCTGCCTTGCTACTCCCACTACTACCAGCAGTACTGTTCCTTCCTTGTTCCTCTGCCCCGGAGCCCAGCCAGAAGTTTCCTGCAGTTTTGGTGTTGGATTTCAAGTATACTTCTACTCTAACTACTACCCTTCTTTTAACGAATTGGCGTCTGCGGTGACTCTAGCGAGTGGTGGTTAAGACTAAAGTTACCCTCCCTCCACATTGTTCTACTGGTGGAGGAACGTTGTGGAAGCCGTCGTCTTCGAGTTGGACAAAGGCAATTTTCCCATCTAAAGCGCGTCGTATGAAATGAAACGGCGTCGGTGTGTGATTTTTTTCCTGCCTCATTATTAAGCGGGGGGAATGGGTGACGTGGCGCCAGATGAGGGATTTGTTCGACCGACTGGTCGTTGGTTTTTTTTTTTTTTGTTTTTGTGGAATTCAATTGTCTTTTCTTGTGATTGGGGTAATATTGTTGTTTGTTCCATTTATAAGAGGAGTGATGATAAGAGAAGACTCATCCACCATAATGGTGTAATTGGATCCATATTAGTCTATAAGGTACGGTTAACGAAAATCGCAATCATTTTTAGTATTATAACGGGGCAAAGCAGGGTACTGACGAATAAACTAGAGGTTAATCCGGCATCACGACGGCATATCATTCACGATTTGCTTGAAAAGCTTGGAATACTAGATAAAGAGAATTGATGATTGCACGGGAATCCAATTCATTATACTTTATAATTGGTGGATTATGATGATACATTGAAATTGAACTACTCAGACTCCCTCCTCCTATGAGGTAGCTTATGGGCAGTGGAATTGCGGAATCATAAACAAAAACCTTATCATGGGCAATTCATAGAGGAGGAATCTGATTCTAATTTTGCAAAAAAGCAGAATATGTTGAATCTTTTTATCGTAAGAGCATGGGAAAAGTTATGTATGCAGATGATGCAACATCATCCTTGAAGGTGATACTGCTAGTAAGAAATGAAGACACTGCTAACTAACAGCATCTTTAAACTGTTTGATGTGACAAAAAAGCTTGTTAAAGCCTGCAAAATCAACTAAATGCGTCTGGCTTGATGATGAACCACTTTGTTCATATGAATTTCGAAATGGCCTGTTATTATTAATCTTCCAATGCTTGCCTGCCTGCCTTAATTCATGACTTCCATCTTTAAGGCTATTCATTGTGTACCGGATCATACCAACACTAATGCACCAAATTCCATTAGAATTTCGAAGTTAAACGTGCTCGATCAAGTAGTACTAGTACTAGGGTAGATCATAGAAGTCCAAGTGTTGCACCCCTATTTGAATTAAATCAATAAATCAATAGTAGGCTGTGTAGAGATAACTCGGCAATATAATTTGATTTTCCTTCAAATGAGACCTGGAAATTGAAGAAAGCCAAACCTTGACTTTCCTTCCCATGAGCTAGCGCCTTACACAGTGCACAACTGCACATCAAGAACGATGAATTTTAACTAATTCTCTCCCTATTTGCCAGACAAACGACAAGAAGCTTGAAGCAATAATTTGGCAATCTTTGAGTTGCTAAGATTACTTTTTATTTCTTCAGTTGCTTCCACTGAGTGACCATTCCTTTCCCTGGATAACAATCCATGCATCTTCAGTTCATTTTCAAGTGCAATGGCATCGTCTAATCTTGAAACAACTTTTTGGAAGCAGAAATATCGACCACAAGCTCCATAATCCATGGCTTCATAAACCTGGACATGGGCTTCCGCTACTTTCTTCACATCAGAGATTGCGAGGACTCCTCGTCGTAGCATCACCGAGCCACCTGCAGCAGTTCATGATTAAGTTTTGCACTTTTACTGTGTGGCCATTTTGTTTTATATCTTAAAGCAAGAGGTTTAGAAATAGAGAGAAAGAATAACCTTTTAGATATGGCATAGAGGTTTGTTCATGAGCATATGGGAATGAAGTAGCCATGAGGAGACCAGGGCAAAGAGTGACAAGCTTCACCTTTAATTCCTTTGACTTGCTCCAAGCAGCCTTCTCTGCTCCTGTCTTACCCAAGGCAAGCCAAAGCTGGTTTCCGTTTTCAAGAGAACATCAATACTTCATAACTTACCTCTCGAATAGCAAAATAAATAAACTACATCATTGACAGAGAGTTGGTGCATAAATAATATTTTGCATTCCTATTGGCAAAAGTATGGAATAGAATTCCCTCTGCTCAAATAAATACAATGAGCATGAAACTAGCAGTTGGATACTCCTAATGGCAAAAGGGAGTAAGGTCTCAAGTTTGGTTTTATCTTGAGCATCCCTCCAATATCAGGGACATAAATCAAAGGATACAGAAACATAGAAAAACATATATGGTACAAAACAAGACTAGTAATAACATTACCAAGCATATGGGATCGGATATTGCTATTGTAAATGACAGGACAGAGAATTTTGAGACGCATGAAATACCTTGTTGTCTCTGCAGAAGTCTTGATTGCTCCAAGAACTCTCATCGATAACCATGTCCAGATTGCCATCAGGCCAGATGGCAGCAAGAAGTGAAGAAGTGAATATGCACCTCCTTACATATGCTGCGCTGCCACATGCCTCTATGACATTCTTTGCTCCCTCAGTCTCACTAAATGCCATTTGTTCCTGAAAAATGTTATAAGATTATTGCTCAATTAATCAGGGATAATTAGAATTGAAATGATACCAGTACATACAATTAACGGTTCAGAAACTTACTGAATAACCAGTGACCCCATGCGGATCAATGAAGGAGGACGTATGAAAAACAGCATGACAGCCGCTAAATGCATTGCAGAGACTTTCTAAATCATGCATCTTTGCTACAACAATGCTTTCTAGCTTATTTATCTCTTCATCAGTCATTAGTAGCTTAATTCCTTCAAAATCCTCTGCCAATGATAAAAAGGATAAGAGGATAATCATTGTGAGAAGGAAGAAGCTAGACAGACAAAAGGGAAACACAGTTGTGTAAATTCCTCGGCAAAATGATGTCCAGACAAGTACAGTGCAACATGTAGTGGTTCCCCAGGAATGAGTACTAACCTTGGTTTTGGATAGTGACTCGAACAAGGTAGCCACGAGCCAGGAGCTCCTTAACTATACAAGAACCCAAGAAAGAGTTGCCACTGGTGACACAGATGAGTTGTTTCTCTCTTGCATTCAAGCAAGAGCTAAAAACTTTCGCCCTACAATGTTTGCCTTCCAGCCCGAAACCCTGTACAGGCAACAGATTTGATGACACCATATTTTCCATCTCTCTCTTTATTGCAGCGTACTGAAGCATAGAATATATGCTAATATCGTGGAATGTTTTGCGTGGTGGTAGATGGAGAAGATTAGATGTAGTCATGGAAGTGCACGAGGGTAGTGACTGGTAAGTAAAGTCTTTTCTCAGTTTGGATTTCAATGCCTAAATCATTCCTGCGATTGACTTATCCCCAGTCATGTATGTATTGTAGTATGTCATGTGCCTTCATGTGTATCGATATTCAAGCCCACGAGCTTCAAGCCTTCAACTATTTCGCATTCATGTAGGAGGTGTTTCTTGAGGAAAATAAGTAAAAGTTTGAGGAAAGCCAAACAAATGGCTGCTATTTGGGTTTGACCTTTCACTGATGGCTTTGTTCATGTGGAGCCGACTCACACGAATCAAAACACATTATAATTTGTCGAAAATTAAGTAGTATTGTTAGAAAGAAACAAAGAAAGGGGAAATTCAGTACCTTAGACTCCGGTTTAAATAATGATAACAATAAATAATTACTACTCCAGTTATGGGAAATTGAATATTCAGAGTAACAGGCTAAAAACAAATATTCAAGCAGGAGCAGATCTGGTCAAAAGAGACTTTGCATTGATTCAATAAATAAATACAAGAAAAACTGTATTAATGGATCTACATTGACCAAAAATTTGAGCCAACCAGAACGAAATTGCGTTAACTGACAAGGATGGGAAGACATGGGGAAAAATGCTACATATCGTACAGGAATGGACAAGCAGGACCTTGTGCCAAGATTGTATCAATGGCCTCAAAATTCAATGACCGAATAGTAATATTTGCAAATCAGCTGATAGGTTGCCACCTTCCATATTCTGTATTGGAGAATTTAGTATATGACTCAGAGTTTTTATCTGGGTCACTCTCAAAAAGGAAATGTTCCACAGCGAGGAGCAGTTATGGATTATATGTACTTCGGTCTCCATAATCTCTGCTCCTCCAGCTATTATGAGACTGATTATCTTGACGACTCCAGCTACTTTGAGAATAATTGTAAAAATCGGAACTATAGTCTTGACTACCAAATGCCATTCTCTGAAACATTCTGATTTGTGCAGAGTGCTCTCTTGAATTGAAGATTTCACTTTGGCCAGGTTTCATCCCATTTGATAGATCTGAAAACTCATCTAACGAGTCTAAAGCTCTCACCACCTGTGATGGCACAAAAGATAGAAGAGCAACATTGATAAAAATGGTGGTCTTACTTGTACTGAAGAGTGTAAGAACATATGCATCAGAAGAGAGTAATGACCTGACTCATTCGCGGCCTCTTTGCAGCTGAGTGACGCACACAAGCTGCGGCCGCCTCGATCATCCGGAACATTTCACTTGCCACATAGTTCTTCTCCAGCCTTAGATCAACCAATGCATCAAAGTCTTCCTTCTCCAATGCTTCAGTAAGCAATGGTCTAGCCTGAGACCAAGTTTGAAGAAAAAAGGATTAAACTGACAGCCCAACCAGCCAATATTTAGGATATGATGATAGAAATAAGGAACATGCACAAAAGACAAGTAAGAGACCAGAATGACCAATTGGAACTACTATAACATCATAGTAGTTGAAGTCCTCAGTCAAGTCATACTCTGTATCAGGGAGAATGAAACTTACCCATTCAACAAGGCTTTCATCACCCAGCGGCTGAGATGCATCCACAGGCTTGCGGCCGGTAATCAACTCCAAAAGCACCACCCCGAAGGAATAAACATCAGACTTTTCAGTTAACTTGCCGCTGGTTGCATATTCCGGAGCCATGTATCTGAGAAGGAACAAGTTGCAGTCATAAGAAATAGCCCTGAGAAGTTAAGGTTGCCTATGAGTCCATTCTCATGCCACCATTACAGTGGGTTTGGACAAAACATATCTAAACAGTTATGTCACCTACCCAAAGGTCCCCATCACACGTGTTGATACGTGTGTATTTGAATCCAGTTCAAGTGCTATCTTCGCAAGTCCAAAATCTGAAACCTGTTTAGAGCCATACGTTTAAGAAGTGTGAATTACTAGTTTTAAGATTTCATAATAGAGTGAAAAGAAGAAGCTTTCTATTATCCTGATCATTGAAATATAACATATTAGCCATCATCTGAAATATAATGATCATTTGACAAACATGAATAATACCACCATCAGCAACTTGATGGCATAAAGTGCGCATAAAGTGATCAAACTACGATGCCAAGAGTAAAGTTTCATTAATATGTAGTTGCAGAAAAGGCATACCCGGGCTTCAAAATTGTTGTCTAGAAGGATATTTGATGACTTAATGTCTCTGTGGATGATACGGGGTTGGCCTGATGCATCAAAGAGAACAACCAATGCGTAAGTCTCTAGATAGTTCAAAACTGGAAACCACGAGATAAGGAAAAACAGTGAAGCATGAATGAACCAACACAAATTTGTGTTACCGTTCAAAACAAAAAGCATAAATTTGTGTTCAGGCGTTCAATTTGTGAAGATTCATCAGTACAAGTGGATTCCAATAAGAAAACTTACAATCTTCATGAAGATAAGCTATGCCGCGAGCTGCACCAGCTGCTATCTTGACTCGGCTTGCCCAATCCAAAACTGGTCTGCCCTCACCTGCAAGTATCCAAAAGATTAGGAAGATAAGTAAGATTCATTAATTTTGAAGGGACCTATTCAAGCTTTGATAAGATTGATCAAAGGCAACTAATAGCAGGCAGCATTAATTTGATAAGGATAAGCAAGAGCTCCAACACCAAAACAATTTTACATGAATCGAGCTGCTACCCCATGATGGGATAACTGTACACCAAGGTCACATTTGTTGTTTCAGAAGAAGTCACAGAAAAGTAGTGGAATTGAAGTATTTGAGAATCCCAAGCCCAGAAATATATCTTACTGTGCAGATGATAATGCAGAGTATCGTTGGGAAGGTAGTCATAAACAAGTAATCGCTGATGCTGTGATATACAATAGCCCACCAGGGAAACCAAATGGCGGTGATGTACCCGGCTGATAATCTCAACCTCTGCTCTAAACTCGCGCTCCCCTTGAGAACCGCCAATCTTCAATTGTTTTACAGCTATTTCTCTGCCATCTACCAGGACGCCTTTATAAACACAACCAAAGCCACCTTCACCCAACAGATTCTGCGTGGAAAACCCACTGGTAGCCTGGAGTAGTTCTTCATATGTAAACCAAGACCTTGAATGGTTCACTACTCCTTGCTCTGATGGTGAATAAATGAAATCACTACCAGCTGGGCTCCTTCGGTGGGGAGCTGGTGAATGCGATTTTAGAAATACAGACTCTACAAACAAAAAAGAAGGCTCATTAACTTTGGCTCCATTTACACAAGAATTTTACCATTCTTGATTCATCAGGAAAGGAGAGGCGGCAATCAATGGAAGCATAAGAAAAGGTATAAAACCAGAAGTGCAGAATCCCATTAAGCATAAGATATCTTTGCATACATCTAACCAATAGGTCAATCAATAGATATATGGTTTGTCCTGAGCTTAAACATGACGATTGTACCCCATTCTACATCCACCAATCGTTATTGCTTTTCTTACTAATCACCAGTTAGGAAATTGAATATTTTAGCAACAATATATAACTGCTTTGAAAGTGAAGACCTTGGGAGTATTTAACCTACTAAAAATAGAAAAAGTACTAGTGGGTTACCTGAATTTTGGGAGGAAGCAAATGGAGAGGGCATATTGTACCCAATATCAGGTCTAGCCTGCTTTCTCTTTTGTTTCCGCACAAACCACACCGCCATGATTAGCAAACTGAGTACTACGAAACCAACCACCACACCTATTGCCACTGCGCCTCCAACACCTAAACCTCCCTTGTTTGAAGATGTTGCATTTGAAGAACTACCAGTTTCTCTTGCAGTAGGTTTCTCCGTGGGTATAGGAGGTAAGGGCACATTACTTGGATTGCCACTTGTTGATGAATTAGAACTACCCGGAGGAGCTGGAGGAGATGTTACCGGCGGCGATGAGGAAGTTGAGGGGACTGAAGGAGGAGGTGATGGCAATGCAGGCGTTAGAGGAGGAGGAGGAAAATCAGGGTCTGGTGGAGGAGTACTAGACTGAGAACTAGGAGGCGGGGAAGTAACTGTAGGAGGTGCAGGGGAGGCTTTAGGCGGCGTTGCTGCTGGTGGAGGTGGAGAATTAGCGGAAGGGGTTATAGGGACATTAGCAGGGGGAGGTGGAGAAGGTGAAACAGCTTGAGGTGGAGGTGGGGATGCCACCGGAGTTGCTGGAGGAGGGGAACTGATCACCGGAGGTGGAGGGGTAACATCTGGAGGAGGCGGTGAAGTGGAGGCAGCTGGGGGAGGGGAAGTGGCTGGTAATGGAGGCGGTGATGCTGGAAGGGAAGGAGGTGGGGATGCAGGCGGTGGCGCAGCGGATGCAGGTGGTGGCGATGCTGCTACTGGCGGTGGAGATAATGGCGGGGTTGGAGGGGAAGCATCAGGAGGTGCTGGTGGTGGGGATGAAGAGTTGGATGGGGTTGATGGAACTGATGGATCAGTGGTCTGATTAGGCTGAGATGACGGAGAAAGGGGCGGAGAGGTGGTGGAATCTGATTGGTTGGAAGGAGATGGCGGTGATGGCGGAGAAGCGGTGGTGACGGGTGTTGTTGGTGGAACAGCTAAAGGGGAAGAGGTAGGGGTTGGTGCGGCTGATGAGGCCATGGTTTAGCTCTGCTCGACTAAGCAAACAAAAAATATGCAAAGATCCTTACTTTCTTAGACCACCATAGCCAAAGTCATCAAATTGGTGACGCAGAACTAAATTTTCAGACAAGATGCTTCATTGGATAAACATGCAAAAATATCGTCCAGACCAAAACATGCGTCAAAACTGTGTTGTGTGAACTCTTTCTTCCAAGTTCTTCAACAAAAGACAACAATGTCTAAAACCCAGCTCACAAAGTAAACAAAACCAATCTACTAGCAAAACCCAGACGGCAAGGCCCTCCAATCGCAGAATTAGCCCAGAAAGAAGCTAACTTTACCAGAAAGGAAACCAAGCAGAGGCCGGTAGAGTCAGGTTCCTTAACAGGCGAAACAGCAGACAGCAAACTCCAAAACTTGGGGAACAATGATGACATCAACTGATCCCACGCAACTCCGAAACTGCCTCTCTTTTACCAAAATCTTGTCTTAACTTGTATTACTAGAGGAGGAAATGTAGCACCAACCCAGATCTCCAAACCGACAAAAATGATAACCCAGAAACAAAAGGCGAAGGAATGTCTTACCTATCTCTCTCAAAATTGGAGCTTTTGTTTTCCAGTCACAAGATGGAATCTTGGAGCTATCGAATGAGTTTCCCAATGTGAAAGCTTCACTCTTTTCTTTTTCTTTTTTCTCTATTTTTTTCAAAAGTAAAATCATGAGAGGGGTTGTGTGCCCACGAAATATGCAAAGAAACGTGGGGGCAACTTGGGTGACTAGTCTCCAGTCTTAACTTCACATGTAGCAGATAACATGAGGGAATTCTTTTGTTGGGTAATTCAATCACTTGCATGTTCTCAAGATGAGTGGCCTGTTTGATCAAAAGAAAAAAAAAAAAAAAAGAAAAAGAGAAAGTTGAGTGGCCTGTCACCATCATTGCTGCTCTTCTTTCTTTTTCTTTTATTTGCTAAGGTAAGGTAACAAAATCTACTTGCAAGTTTGCATAACATAGTCACACTGGTCAAGAAAACGTAGAATGAGTTTGGAAACAATACAGAGACGACAGACAGAAACATGCCCACCTCTTAGTAAACAACATCTGTTAAATGCTCAGATCGAAATGAAAACTTCTTGAGACGATAATCTAGAATCGATTCTTGGTTGTTTGATGCCATATTTCTTGTCAATTTAAACCTCGAAAACAAGATATATGCCATGTCTACATATGGCTTTTTCTTTGGTTATTTTTGAACCCGGTATCGACAATGGATCAACACTACATATGATCACCATATGGCCTCGTATATTTTACTCCACTTGTACTACTTGAGATATTATTATAATCCCGGCAAGGATTGAGTCTTTCAAATTAGAAAAAGTTTCTAAACTTTTATTAAGAAATTAACAGTCACGTTCAACTTAAAGATTTCAGGAGCCACTAAGTGAGAAAGGAAAAAAATTAAAGGAAGGAGAAGCAATTAGTGATCATAAACCCTGTATTATTGGCACGTAGAAGACACCTCAAACTTCGCATTTTCGAAAAAATGCATCACTATCTTTTAATATATACATAAGTCAAGATGGACTTTACATCCGTGAAAAAAAGAAAATATAGATAAAGGGCTCAAAAACAGTGCACATGTAAGCCTGTGAAATTGTAATAATTGATCCTCGTGCGCCTCCTCCACTGCCCGAAATATGAAAATCAAAACCCAGGTAGAAAATGGACAGTTGGCTGTGTGAATGTGATTAATTAACCTTTATATGATGATATCATATGAAAATCAAAACGCAGGTAGATGTCAGCGATGACCATATTCCATATTACACATTCTTTGGATTTGCGTGGATGAATTAGTAGTAATGACAGATCTTATTCTCACTGTCAGACTCCAACTGCCGCGTTGTTTGGATGTGGGTCTGTTGATTAAGGACCAGATAAACAATTCAGTTTTGGTTAATTAGTGAGTACAAGTTGCCTGATGATCATTTCAGTTTGGTCTTTGCTGGCATTTTTTTAATGTCCAGGTGGATCTTCAGCACAAAGGTTTTAGTGGTTCGTTCGTCGAGCTAACCATGAAAGATTTGGTTTCTTGCTTTGCTTGTAGTTCTTTTTCTGATTTTGCCCCCCTCCTTCATGTGCTTTGCTTGTAATACCAAGCCAAGTGAAGCGTAAACTTTCCTACTCCCCACAATAACAATATAAAAATATGTTACTATAAAAAATAGAGCTTAGAAAGAGGAAAACGACCACATTCAACAAAAAAATATCATTATAAGCACCAAACCGTTGGAAAATAATACATAACCCCATAATATCATGAAGAAGGCAATTGTAGGAACCAAGAAGCTCATCCTGTAAAACAAAGCATTCACGTCTCAGAGTAGTATTTGTCAATAATAGTTGACCAAGAAACTTGTGTTACAATTAATTGAAAACGAAAAATATTTTCCAGCGAAATACCACACCGGATGGGGGTGTCGAACATGTTGTGATTGTTGTCCATCTTGGCAATCGTCCTTATATAGATATATAAATAGGCAGAAATGTAAATAGCATCGTCCAAGAATTGTTATTTAAAGTCCCCAACTGATACACTGATAAATGAAATCTCTGTCACTAAAAGTAGAATACCCAGAAATTAAGTGAGGTTGTTACTCCTTTTCTTTTTTTTTTTAGAACGAGATTATAATTTCTTGAAATGTAATTAACATTTTTTGTGGATCCCTTTCTGTTTCCTACCATCTTAGCATTCATGATCCCACGAATAGACCTTTGGCCAAGTAGCAATTAGTTTGAGATTCAATCAATTTCCAACTTAAAGAATAAAAGCCATGACAAATCAGTCTTTCAATTCATGGATAGTCTGAGAGAACATGTATATCTACTGACTATCAGCCCTGTACGTATACATGACTGTCATTGCTTAATATTAAAAGAAAATTCATAATTTGACATTTTGATTGATCTCGTCAATCAATACATAAATTTGACTAATCAAAATTTTAAGGGTATTTATGTATTTCATGGATCAACTTGATTAGATAGAGATTAAATATAGCACCAATAAAGAAGATTTATAATAATACTTAGTGTGATGCGACCCTTGGAATGATCCTAATGAACGATACGAAAGTCATATGGATTAAGAAAAATATACATGAAGTCAGACAAAAAAAAAAAAAGAAGAAATACATATATGAAGGGATTAAGAATATGATAGGTTATTTATTCTACTTTTGCTTTTTTGTTTGTCAATCTTCTAGTCTATTTTTGTTTATACAGCAGGAAAAGGTTAACTTACATGTTAATCCTTTTCTTCTTTATATTAGTTATCATCATTAATCTGGTTAACTAACTTACAGTCTAGATTTTTATTGCAGTTTATTATCCTTTTATGCTCATTGTTGTCTTACTGTAGCTAACTAAATATCAATTGCAGTTTTCTTCAATGCAGTTTGCTTTGTAGCTTTACTGAACATAAAGTTTAATTCAAAAGCCTTATGATCATACATAATGGTAAATTCTACTATGATAATGTTTCAGTACAACATATTGTCATGTAGAAATTCAGGAGCCATACAACAACCTAACAAGCCTTAGGAGGTTTTACAATTTGGTAGATCCAAAGAATGAGTTGGGAGGTCCTAAAAGAAAGTAAGTTGCTCTACCTGTTTGTTATTTTTGCTCTAATGCTTAGCAGTGTATCATACAGATTACTTGAGATTCCACCATTGAAGTCATATTGTTGCATCATAAGTATGCGAGTTCGACCACCAAAAAAAAATCACAAGGATGCGAGGTAATTTTATCAGACACATACGGTCATCGCTGTAGTAGCAGCAAACAGTAAAAATTTATTTCGTGATAGCTGTGTAAGCTCGATAAGTTATTGGACTCATCAGCAAGTTTGGTAAGTTTCACACAGGGGAAAGCATGGAATGGAAAAACAATCAAATCTTTAAAACAATTAGAGATACATCAGGTCTTCGACAAAAAAAAAAAATTAGAGATACATCAGTTAGAAAAGCAAAGGCAATATAAAGAGTCCCTGGAACGCTGTATCTGGTAGCAAGAAGCTCAACATTTATCAGACCAAAATATGAAAGTGGGGCAGATGAAAGCAAGAAAACATTTTAATCCACCATATATCATATATTTGGTATAAATATTCAAAGCACAGAATGTAAAACAAATCAGAATGGACACAGCAAAAGTGAAGCTCTTCACCAAGAAATCCTTGCTACCGGCTCCAGTGATTAATGCATGCCTGCATCTGAATTGCCAGAAAGCAAATTCAGTGACAATAGTGGCCAAACCAGCAGAATTTCCCTCCTCCCTCGCACACAACTACTTCTTCACCACCTCTACTGTGAATCCACCACAATAAATTAGTGAGTGAGTTGCCATCATCATGGCCATTCAATTGCTTAATCTTCTCCAAGGCACTTTCTTTGTCATAAGTCCCTTCCAAGGCATAGACAAATCCTTTCCAGCCTTCTCCAACTCCTTGCCTCCCTAAAGCTGGTAATGTCCAATTCACCAGCTGTTTAACAAAGCCAATATCAGAGAACAAAACCTCACTGATAGGCAACACGGGCAGCAATTGAATTCCAAGCCTGCATTCTCTCCATTCGGGAGGTGCAAACCAGAGCGCACTATCCCTTTTATTAGCCCACAGAACACCAACCAGCCTATTCTCTCTAGTGAATTCTTCTTCGTACAGAGTGTCGCTCTCTCTCACATGCCACCATGTTTTTGCTGCATCAATCTCCAATGCAGTAAGCGTTGACCCGATAGCAACAAGATGTGTATCTCCATAGGTTAAACCCATCAATGCAGCCGCATAGTATGCATTCACTGCCTCACTTGTGCTCTCCTGGTTACGACCATCAGCAAATTCAGTTAGTCCTCCAGCCCAAGAGTGCAACTTATACAAATCAAAGCACCTCAAACGAGTGTAGTTTGAATTTGATCGCCTTCCCAAGTTCATAAAATCAGCCACAAGTGAATAAGCTTGTGCCCTATACTTCCTTCCCCAAGCAGGATCAATTTTGGCAAGAACAGCAATTCCATAGAGAAAATAACCCAGATGAAAATGGTGATCATTGTAAATCCCAAATCCAAAATCAGCCCCTGAATCTGTCAACCCTTGCTTAGTAACGATCCCACCCCACTTATCATCATACAGGAAACCATTCCCTTGAAAAGTCCCATCCAACCATGGCTCAATGGTATCCTTCAAGAACTTTCTTATTGCTGGAATCACATCAAGATAACACACCTCCTCAGCAATCAAAGCCAACCTAGCTGCTCTTGCAACTAACTTACCAAAAAAATAAGATGATGTTGTCGTAATAGTTGATGGATTCAAACCCTGAACATCCTTAACGAGTGCAGAAACAATTTCGTCATAGGATTCCTCTTTGATACCATGAATAGAATGCCAAGTAACTGAAACAGGATCTGATTTTAATACCCACGAGTCGCCAACAACACCAACAAGGTCACCATCAATGCTTTTATACTTGAAGTCATCCAAAACAGTAACATCACAATCATTGGCCGACAAAAGCTTAACATGTAAAGGGTGTGCAAGCAAAAGCAAATCACCCCACCCTTTCTTTTCCCATTGATACTCCACACAAAATGGTTTAGTGAAAGTTGCATCACCTGACACCGGATAGCAGGAACTGAACCGATCAAGAACCGCTTCGTGTTTAGGATCGGAATCCGGCAGCACCACAATCCTCAAGATGCCCGAGAACGAGGCAGAGGTAATCTGAGAAAGACTGTTGCCCAAATTGATCGGAGAAGAGGAGTATATAAGCCAGGTTTGGTCGTTGTTGAGCTTAACGGTGTACTTGGTTTGCGAACTATTAGAGGAGAAGGAGAGAATGGCATGGATTGTTGATATAGAAAGCGAAGTACTGCGAGTTACAGAACACGTCAAGAAAGGGCTGCCTCTAACGAGGAAGAACCGGAGATTGGAGGAGGGCATGTCCAAAGTGACGCTAAGATCACTGTAAGAAGAAATGACATGGCTTTTCTGTTGATCCTGGTCGGATGCAGAGATGGTGAGATCGGGGTTAAAGGTCTGGTATATGAAAGCTGAGGAGCGGAAGCGAGATGGGTAGGAGACAGAAAGGGAAGAAGTGGAGGATTTGATGAGGTATGGGTGGATGTATTCGGGTTGGTCGCCATTTTTGAGGGTGTAGTTTTGGAAGAAAGAGTTTGTGGGTAAGGGGGAGGAGAGGAGGGAAGGGGAGAAGAAGCGGGAAGGGTCAGGGAGGACTGTGGATTGGGCTCTGGGGAAGAGGAATGGGAAGTTTGGGGTGGGCTTGGGGTGGGAATGGTGAGGCATGGTTGGTGGTTCTTGAGGAGGAGGAGGAGAGGGTGGTGATGGTGGAGGTGATGGAGAGGAGGGTTTATATGGTAGTCTGTGAGGTTTTTTAAAGGACTTGGTGATTAAGGTTTTGACTCTTCGTTTTATTTTTTTCAACATTATTGTTTGAGGTGGCTGAGGGAGAAGTTGATAGACCTGCCAAACCTGGCTTAGGGGGATGGATTTGCTTTGCAACTTGCAATTGACTTGGTCGTCGACGTCTTCTCTCTCTCACACGATTAGGAGGCAATTAAGAAGAGAGAGGAACACGTGGATGGAACTGGCTGCTTCTTCTCTTAGAGGTATGTGGCAGAGTAAGATGGGGGGGGACTGGGATTTTTAAAAGGTCTTGTTGGTTGCTGCTGGAATGGAAATGGAGGGGTACGGGAAGGGGAGGAAAACAAGAAGGGTTGGATTGGATTGGAAGTGAAGATGGGACAATGCGATGATGGGTGATTTGAAGGCATAACATAAAAGAGGATTGCAAGGCATCTAAAGGTATTTTGATACTTTTTTTTTGAATCAGAATGTGTGACGGGAGGGATAAGAATGTGAGTGTATTCCATTCTAGGATGCTTAAGAAGAAAGGTAAGTCACAAATTCAATCGAGCACTGTTGTTGTGTGTTTGTAGCCAGCTTTGATAAATCAATCATTTAATGACTGCCGTTCTCAAAATTCACTCGACTACGTCTCATGGACTTCTGGTGCTTTGAGTGGAAGTTGTTGATCCACCATATGAACAAAACAAGTAGCCTTTTTTGGTTCCTGTTGTGCTTATGGCAATGACGCAGCCTAGTAGGGTCCTAATCTGTGACCAATGCGCGTCGAAAACAAAACAAATCAACAATGACACGGTTAAGTTCTTACCAATCATCTCGGCCATGACATTATAAGAAAGCAAGAGCACAAATTTTGATTATGTGGAGAAAGAAATCATAATTATATTTTGTTAAACAAAAGAAAAAACCAACCAAGTTGTTGTATTAAACTAGTTTGAGACGACCATTTCTAACTATTATGTCAAGGATTTCTTAGACGTAATATCTTCAAAAATACTAAAAGTTGATCCTTACAGAATACACTTTACCCTCTCATATTTTTGTTGTGTTTTACATCAATCCCTTTCTATTTTGATTTGGGTCTCCCTCGTTCCGTCTATAATGATTTCACTTGCACGTTGCAAATGAGGCTACATTGGCTTTTCCCCCTCTTATATGCTCTCTTTCTCCCTTTCCTTTAGAACAGAAAGCGCACAAAGTCATTAAAGATGAGAATTATCACGTAACGTAATTTGTAATATGAGAAATTCAGTGGTGTCATCATCGCCCCGTCGGTCCAGGCCCCGGTCAATACCGGTTACATCCTGGCATTAGACCCTCCTCATAGGAGAGACCGCCCAACCGGGGCACCAGTGGACACCCTCACCTGCTACGCGTCATAATATCGGGAAATCACCAGGCTCAACGGCCAGCACCCCACCGTGTGGAAGGCTATATTCGGCCGCATCACACAATGGGGCTTGACTGGAAGCGCCGGGACTCAAACCCGAATCTTAGAGATGGCAGGTTGAAGGCCTTGCCACTGGGCCACCACCCCCGGTGGTGAAATTCTATGGTACTCGATGACTACCATAGGGCTTAACAAATTTACATCTCACACATGGATCTCATGTGTGGGTCATCTGGACCTTAATAGACCACAAGAAAGCCCAACAGGCCCAAAACCACTCCACTGGATTGGAATCTTTGTAGTCTATGTAGAGACAGCAAAGCCCATTGCTCGTTTATGCTTCTAATACATTTTCATCTTCCACTCCCAGTCTTCCTAACTAACCAGAGACAATTTGAGTGCAGTTTTTTTTTTTTCAATTAACGGTTTAATTTGACATTTAAGATGGCGGGATTGCTTGCCTGGGCAGCAGACGTGGTAGGAGCTCACGGTAACGACCAAATCGACGAAGCCGACATCCCAATTGTGTTCACCGATGAGCAGCAAAAGTACGTTGAAGAACTGGACCGGAAGGCGGAGTCTTTGAGCCGCACGATCCAAGATCTACGCCTCAGGTTGCCTCCACCGGATATCTCCCAACGCCTCCCCCACCTCCACGCCCACTCCCTCGCCTCCAATGCCGCTCTTGCCCTCCAGTTGAACGCTCACTCTGCCACCAAAGAACAGGTGCCCCCTTTTTTCTTAAATTTCCTTTTGATTTTGGATAGTGTTTTGTTAAGTTACGGCTGGTGTGTTCATGGTTTTATTGTGTTTTTGGGTGTAATTTGTTTGCGTGGATGTGACTGATGTATTCAGCTTCTTATCATTGGTTTTTGCTTATGTGGGTTTCTGGTTAAAGATTGCTTCTTTTTTGTTATGCTAGTTAGAAATGGCCAGTTTTTCTTGTCTCTTAATTTGAAATTGAGTTGATTCATGTGGGTTGGTTTTGGTTGTGATCATGTATTGATTTGGTATAGCAATTTGGACTAGTGACGCTGATGTAATGTTTTCAAAGAATGAAAATTGTCAACATTTAGGATCCCTTCCATCTGTAGTATAATGCTATCGTGATTTTGAGTTGTTATGCATTGTGGGAATTTGCGGAGTCTTGATTTCTAAGCGGATCAAGTTGCTTTCTGTCCGTATGTGAGTTTCCTTCCGGTTTTCACCTAATAAGTGGTTTGCCTGCTTGTTAATAACAGGCCCAATTGAGAGAGGTGACCTTGCTTGAAGAAAATGCCGCTTATGAGAAGGCAATATCAAATTGCGAGAATAAAATACAGGAAAAGATGCAGGAGGCAGATATACTTCGGAAGAAGCTACAGGTTGGGCTTAACTTCCATAGCATGCCTTTGTCCTACTCTGAGATTCTTCATTAGTGGATTATGCTGCCTTACTCTATTGTTTCTCTTGTAAACATACTTGACGATATTTCTTTAAAATGACAATCTCTTTGGTTGGTCGTTCCATTTTGACCTTGCCTTTCCATGTTAACCAGTTCTTGTTCCTGGTGTGTATGTCGTTTGACATTTATTTGTGATTAATGTTAGGAAATGGATGCCACAGAGCAAAATTTGAGAGAGGAGCTGAAAAATGCAGAAGCTGCAGGTGATGCTGATCAATATGGAAAACCTACTCAATTAGTTGCATCTGAAATGGCTATTGAAACTGGTTCTGAAGCTGCAAAGTCCGCTATGTTAGAGAAGTTGGATGCCAAGAAACAAGAATTGGTATCTTGTGCTTTCATTTCCTTTAACCCTCCTATCCATCCACACATATGTTGTAGTTGGTGTTGCTGAAACTTTGTATGATCCTGTCAGAGTTCAATGGAACTAACTGTTCAAGATTTAGAGAAAAAATGGGGACAAATTCAGGATGTGGCTCTGAAGCAGCCTACCCCAGGTATTCACCTTGATGCACATTTTAACCCCTTTCTTGGCATCTACCATTTTCTGTTTCTATAGCATGGAAAGAGAAAGAGAAAAGGAATGGGATGGTGTGCTTTTTCAAAGTTCTTAAAAAGGTTTGTCTGTCACATGTAGAAAGTTGTAAGTTGACATGGCTTGATTTCTCCCATGCAGCCCAGAGAGAGAAGATATTAGACAAACAACTTCACAGCCTAATCGAGCAACTAGCAGTGAAGCAGGTAACTGTGCAATTTCTTGGAGAAGTACTTTACATTGACTTACTTTCGAACGTAATGTGAAGTAGATGCCTTATTTTGTAAAAAAACAAGATCCCTTTTGACTGTCCTGTTGTTGTTCTTAGGCACAGGCAGAAGGCCTAGTTAGTGAAATCCATTTGAAAGAGATGGAGCTGGAAAGTTTGAACGGATTGTGGAGGAGCCTTGAAAGCAGCAATTTAGAGGCCAATACCACCAGGAATAGGTTTGGAAGAAGCAATTCAGTGAAGAGATCTGCTTCTTCGGACTTTATTGTTGATAAGCTTCCATATTCCACTGGTGGCCGAACAGAGCACCAGCAAAGGCTTATGCTGCTGAGGTCGGCGTTTGTTGTCTACATTTTATTCTTGCACATCTTGGTCTTTATAAAGATTTCATTTTGAATAGTACCCGAAAACACTACATGTTCTCAATAGAGGGATCACTTTTGTCGCTCATTGGATGTGGAGGTCTTATCGCTGTTGTATTATATAGTGCTCATTTTCATAGTTTGTAAGTATATAAATTACATGCTTATTGTATTATTACTCTTTTGATGTATGAAACATTCTAACGTACAATGTTATTTTGTCAACCTGCAAACCAGAGGTTCTCTTCTGGGGAGGAGAGGGCTAGTTCGGCAAAGGTTGTAAATGATGGACTGAAAGAGACTATGGAAGTAAAAGCCCCTTGGTTACCAACTGGTTATGGTTTTATGAAAATTGGAACATGTCTTACTGTGAAAACTAGCATCAGTAAGTTAGCCAGCAGCTTCAATGCCTAGGTCCTTGATGTTTTGGATTTGACATTCATGATCCCATTTTAGGTCCAGAAATTGTCCCGTTTGAACTTCATTTCATGCGTTGATTGATGGTTGAATAGTCTGAATGTTCATTCATCATGTGTGGTTGATGCCAGTGGAGGTGTTTTAAGGCCGTAGTCACTCTTTCATTAGCACATACATATACAGTTATATGGACAAATTAGTGTAAGTGTCAAAGATCGAGTAAAGTGATAAAATTTGTGATTGAAGCGTGTATATCTATTTATCTAGTAAGGTTATATGCACGACTATGGCTTCAGAATATAGAGTATCTCTATGTTTGCGCTTTAGACCAGATGATAAAAGCATCTCGACAGGCATTCCCTAGATGGATGAAAATGGCGAGCTATGCGGGGCTGGGGGAGGTAAGGGAATAACGAGATTCCTGAGAAAATGGTTTCTTATTTGCTCGCAGTCTAGTTACTTGAAGTCAAAGGAAAATCATCATAATTTGTTCCGAATCGAGAGTCTTTCTTTCAGGGAATAAAATTTCTTTCTGAGCAGGGAGTTTTTGCAGAGACATTGTTTATTCTTGAGTAACATAATTTGTACACTCCGGCTTATAAGCTTGAGTTTCTGATGCTTGGTGAGGTTAAGCTTGAAGAAACTATGTCTAAATTGTCAAAAGAATCCGCTTACAAGTTTTCATTCATTCGTCATTGACTACATAATTCTGACAACACTATCGCAATTTTCACCAAGCAATTTGCTCACAACGAGTCCTTTTGGTTCTATTTTCAATGAATGTTTTCCTGTAAATTAAGTGGTATCTAGGCTTCCTTCTTTAGCATCATTCCCACGTATCAAAGAGGCCTGGAAGCACCAGTGGACACAGTCAGCTACTGCCACATTCCTATTTGGCGATTGCCTGTAATGGTTTGGATGCCCATCTGGCCTTAGCAACATTGACTCAGTGGTGGCTAGCAACTCAAACTTTAGACCCTTCTTCCTCCCTTTTCCTCTGCTTTCCTCAGTTCTTCGACTTGTATGGAGTAGAGTTCCAAGACGTAGCCATCCAACTTCACTTCTTGGATGGTAAATGGCCTTATCCTAGCACAACTTCCTCCTGCATTCCATGCTCCATTCTCAAAATGCGAAGGAGAAAACTGTTCTCAAAAACATGCATGACACCCTTGTAGTTTCTTAGTCGTAGAAGGGTGTCGAAGACAGTTCGAAATGCCATTCTGTATCCATAGTACATTGCCAAGTCAGTAATGTTTTCCTTGTAGCACCTGTGACGGGCAACAAACCCACCATTCATGGTATACTAGGAACTTAAGTTGCACAACAAAGTAAATGCCCGGCTGTGGACAAACTGGAAGCGAAGTAATATTATTTTGGTGGGGGTAGGATAGGGGGATTGGGACAACATTGTTTGGTCCAGCTATTACTCTCTCAATGAGGCAGTGAAGACTGGTGGGGCTAAATACAGATCCATGAAGTATCCATGGCAAATTAAATCATGGAAAAACCAAAGACAAGAAAATGATGAGCCAATATCACTGTAGGAAGAAAAGTGATCCCGGCTCTGGCGTGACCCAGGGGCAAAGAAACAGTGAGAAACAGAAAAGTGATCCCTACCTTGAGCCCCAAAGAGAAATAAAATTTAGGAACAAAAAAATCAGCATACACACACTTTCCATTCACTTGTCAGTGACAAATGAGAAATAATCAATAACATATACAACCAATTTCATGAAGCTAAGTTTTTTTATATGCGAGTCTACTTTTCTGTTTTGTGTGAATGATCTTCAATGAACATTTTCTCCTGCAGATTTGAAGGTGTATTCAGGCTTTCCTTCTTTAACAAATAAAACAAAAACTCATTCCAAGTATCAATGGGACCTGGCAAGCACCAGTGAACACAGTCAGCTACGGACATATTCCTAGGTGACAGTTGCCCGTAGTGATTCGGATGTCCGTCTGGCCTTAGAATCATTGCTTCAGAAGTAGCTAGCAACTCAAATTTGAGTCCCCTCTTCCTCCCTTCTCTCTCAGCTTTCCTCAGCTCTTCAACTTGCGTCAAGTAAAATTCCAAGGCATAACCATCTAACTTCATTTCTTGGCTTGTAAAAGGCCTTGTCCTCGCACAACTACCACCTTCATTCCATGCTCCATTCTCAAAGTGTGAAGGAGAAAATGTTCTTAAAATTGTGACACCCTTGTATCCTTTCAGGTCTAGAAGGGTGTTAAAGGCGGCTCGAAATGCCATTCTGTATCCATAGTACATTGTCAAGTCGGCAATGTTTTCCTTGTGGCACATGTGACAACCAACAGCCTGACCATTCATGTTGTATATCAAAGGACGAAAGAACCATTGTCCAGCTGATATGATAACATAGTCGTAATTTTCAACCTGTTCTGCCCATGCCTCATCAGGTTTGTCTAAGTCAAGGTTCATGAGGCTGTTGAGGGAATGGCCATTCGGGTCTGCATCATGTGATTTAACCAAGAAGGGTGACCAGAAAGTTGCTAGAGTGAAACTGTACTCAGTATAGTACCAGCGCTTGAAATACTTGGGGTCTGCTCCATATTTGTCAGATATATCCTCAGGATAGGTTACCTAAGAGATGCAGAGCATGAATCAGAACAAACAAACAATGTGCACTACCTAGTTTTCTGCATCTTTTCACTAATGAAATTATTTAAAAAAACCAGCAACTTGAATTCAATATTCAATTTCATTCTGCAAATGCTATCTGTGTGAAACTTATCATGTGAGAATGATTGGTCTATAGATGGAAAGAATTAGCTTCTTTGAGGGGCACAGTGAGTACTTACTCTAGCTAGGAGACACAGTAATGATTGCATCTGATTCCTTCCCAATGAATCCCCAACGAAGGCCATCTTCTTCCCCCTTACAAGCTCCAGAAACTGCCGCGCATTGAAGAACGGCAACTCACATTGCTCTGGTCTCCACCGCCAGTGCATGTACTCTGTATCAGGTCTCCCAAATTTCATGCAGTTCTGTTGGTCTATGATCATTGTACAAGTTGCATTAGTATAGTAAGGTCCTTCCGAGAAAGGAACCCACTTCCCACTAAAAATATCACATTCATCCACGATTTTTGCTATGCTTGTGAAGCTTTTGGTTCCGGTCTTTGAAGATGGTGGTGATGAATTCTGTAGCAGACTCAAAGGGATTGTGGTAAGTAAAAGTAGGGCTAAGACTACCAGGAATAGTTTCTTTGAGGTACTTTGCGGTGTATTCTTTCCACTGGAAAGAAAACTGGTGTTAGCCTTCATTGTGAAGAGCCAAGCAACTACTTTGAAATTTATGCCGGTTTATATAGCACTAAAGATGATAATATGGTTTAGTTCTGCGTTTTAGACATGGATTGCTTGATGTGGTTTTATGAAAATTGTATTAGCTCTTGAGAGTGGGAATCTTAGTATATTAGTAGGATCTTTGGCTAAATTTAATTGATTCAATTATAAATACGCAGCATATGTCAAAATTATAAGTTTCTAGATGGCTTTGTTGATGTGATTAGGCCATTCCACCTTCAATTAATGTCCTCTTATCAACACAATGATAGGCAAACTTATTTTGATTAATCTATTTTTTTCATAAAAAAAAACTAGTATATTTGTTTTGGTCTAGTACCCACCTGCAATATTCGTGCGCTGCTAAGCCTTACACGAGCTAGTGCATTCTGTACCACGACCTGGAAATAAGAATCCCCTTACAAAGAACAACCTATTTTAGCAATAAGAATCCTCAAAGAACAACTTAATTTAGCAATTTAATAGTTCATGAGTACCTTGTGCCACCGCATTGTACTTTTACCTTAAAAGTATCTTGGGGTATAAGCGACACTGAAGACTTTGTTGATGATAGTCCATAGTTCTAATTGGCGTGACTTAGGGAGGAAGTCGTTGATGATTACAAATAGAACAATTCTGTGTGTAGAGTTTATTTTATGCACATTTCCAATGCTTCCTAGTACCAACTCTGGCACTCGCAACCCCTACTCCAGCCCCAGCAGCGACGATGACCCCTACCAACCCGCCTTCTGATTCCCACAGCGGAGTGACAACCCAGCGTGGTGGCAGACCTGAGCCAGCCACAGCGGAGCGACAGCAGAGCGTGGTGGAGCAAGTGGAGAAAGCAGCCAAGACAGACCTCTTGCCGTGGGGGACCCACGGCGAACACTATTAGTGGTGTGACCCTCAGCCCACCAGGCGTGTATTATTAGCGTGTATTATTAGTGGTGGGACCCTCAGCCCACCAGGCGTGTATTATTAGCGTGTATTATTAGTGGTGGAACCCTTAGCCCGTATATAGGTAGAGAGTGGTGTCTTTTGCTTTATCTCCACAACTTATCTTGGACCTTGGTGACTGGGGCCTATTGCCGGTCTTGAACTTGGGGTGTATCACTTATATAAAGAAAATAGGTTTTTGGACAAATGCATGATTTCTTGTTTACAGAATGCATGAACAATTAGGAAAAGGCACAAAATTGAAGTTATGAGAATAGTCACTGACAGAAGGATTACTCAGTTGTTGAAAATTCTTGCATTTTTAACATGGAAATGGCAAGATAAAGCTATTGGTTACTATTGTTCACACGAATCGAAAGAGATTTGTTACTTTTTTTCTGTACCTGACATGCTGAAACTCTTATTCAGATAATAATTAGCTATTACAGATTTGTTACTTTTTTTCTGTACCTGACATGCTGAAACTCTTATTCAGATAATAATTAGCTATTACCCTCTCAATGATGCAGAAAAGAAAGAAGAATATAGTGACCTGGTGGGACTAAAATAAATACAGATCCATGAAGTATCCATGGGACCATGGCAAATGAAATCACGCTAAAACTTAAGACAAGAGAAAATGATGAGGCAATAGCTCTTTAGGAACAAAAGTGTCCCCCTGGCGTGACCCAGGAGCAAAGAAACCTCTTATTCATTGTATTATCTAAAGGAATTTTCAGCATCAAATGAAATGGTTAAGACTCTTTTGCATGAAAATGAATTTTCTATCCACTCACGACCGTTCTAATCAAATTATGGTACACAATGCACAACCCTGATAAGTACAGTTGGTAAACAATTAATAATTTTTTTTTTAAAAAAAGGATACTAGGAGCCGTGTAGATTGAAGATGGATTTTGTGTCTTGTTAACTAGATCGAGTAAGATGGTTACTTGCTAGTATTGTAATATATGATACAGTAGTACATTGGCGAGGGTTAGTTCTAGGTAGTAGGTGGTGGTTTCAAGGAGCCGAGTGTTATGATTGTTTTGTAAGCTAAAATAAAGCTCCACTATCTGATTGTTGCACCTTTCAATTGAGGTAAATAATAAAGAAGTTGAGGCTATATATAGTTTGTCAATTTGCTTTTCGTGTCATGTTTAAGTTCTTTCTCCAGTTATCAAAACTCAAAAGATAACAACCGCAAGCTAAGCCGGTTAGGTTATAAAGAGTAACGATGATAATGTTTTTTTTTTTTTGCCAGGAATTAAATATTTCATTCATGAATATAAAACTTACAAATACTTAGGTTCAAACCAAGAATACATATGCAAACTAAAACTATTGTGCAACAAATGGATCTCTATTCTCTTGTGCAACAAATGCAAACAAAAAGTATTGTCAATACTCTAGCAAAACCATTGTGTGCTATACAGTCATGAGCATCCGGATTTAAAAGAAATATAGATAATGATACCCCAGGGGGCCAACGATTTCTTATACTATAATAATAACAAAATATCAGGGCACAATAATTGTTTTAGTGGTTTGGCCTTCATAAATTCATTCTTGAGAACAATTTAAACCTCAACTCTCTCATTTTAGCAATTTTTTAACTTTGAACCAATAAGTATACAAATTGGCCCCAAGCCGAATTTCCTGGCTCCATCCTTGAGTGTATCCGTATAATTCTTTAGGTTATTTATGACTCTAAAATTGTCTTAAACGCTCTTCGGTACCCACAATACATTGGCGAATCTGTCACATTTTCCAGGAAGCAAAATCTGCAGCAAGTAATTTTTCTATTTCGTAGTTAATAGATGGTCTAAAGAGCCAATGCCATACATTTATAATAACATAATTGAATTCCTCAATCTGGGAAGCTCACTCTGAGTTAACTTCAACAAGGTAGATATTGCTTTGTCTGTCTTCACCTGATGGGGTGGCTATTGCAAAATTATATGATGGATACCCAAACTGTTTGAAGTTTGAACTATTCATCTGTTGCCAGTGAAACATCTGTTGGGTGTTCGACCTGAAAGTGGAGTATATATAAATCTATACTATTTTTGAAAGTACGAACTCATCTAATTAGAGTGCCACCAAAATTGAAAGACGGAAATACTCTTATTTTATTTTTTAAAACTTTTATTTTTTCCAAATTTTCGGCACCCTTACTTTAACCAAATTTCGCCACCCTTACTTGAGTAACATGTCATACACTAATGAATGACATGTAGTCTATTATAATAATTATTTTATAATATTAAAAGACTAAAATACCTTATTATATTAATAATAATAATGAATGACATGTCATACACTAAGGAATGACATGTAGTCTATTATAATAATTCTTTTATAATATAAAAGTTAATAAATTAATAGAATTATATTTTTTATTAAATATATAGTTTAATATTATAAAATATATAATTTAGAATATCAAGAATGTCAACAAATATTATTTACTTAGCAAAAATTATAAGTCTACTATAACAACTCTATTATAGTATAAAATTATAAAATTAATAGAATTATCATCTTTATTAAATATATAATTTAATATTATGAATTATATAATTTTGAATATAATGAACGCCCATAAATATTGTTATATAATAATGAATAATATAAATCCTTAACAAATCACTATAATTATCCTTTTTATTAAATAACCGAATTTCGTCATCCTTATTTGAGTGACATGTCATACACTAATGAATGACATGTAGTCTATTATAATAATTCTTTTATAATATTAAAAGACTAAAATACCTTATTATATTAATAATAATAATGAGTGACATGTCATATACTAATGAATGACATGTAGTCTATTATAATAATTCTTTTATAATATAAAAGTTAATAAATTAATAGAATTATATTTTTTATTAAATATATAGTTTAATATTATAAACTATATAATTTAGAATATCAAGAATGTCAACAAATATTGTTTACTTAGCAAAAATTACAAGTCTACTATAACAACTCTCTTATAGTATAAAATTTTAAAATTAATAGAATTATCATCTTTATTAAATATATAATTTAGTATTATGAATTATATAATTTAGAATATAATGAACGCTCATAAATATCGTTATATAATAATGATTAATATAAATCCTTAACAAATCACTATAATTATCCTTTTTATTAAATATATAATTTAGAATATTATGAACATCAACAACTTATGCTAAAGTAAATTCAATTTAAGGATTGCTATATAAAAAGTTATTCTGAAGAGTTTTTATCCCTCAATATTGTAACAGCCCGGGTAAAATTTGGATTTTTACCGGGACTGTAGAAATTGTTTCACCGTGATTTACTGTTGAATTAATCTCGGGTAATTAATTCAAGGTAAATCGGGAGTCGTTTTTTTGAAATCGAGAATTTTCCCGCGCTCGGGAGTGTCTTCCTAACTAACCGAGCCTCGGTTTCCAGTTCCGAGACTTGGACGACGTTCAGGAGGATTAATCGGATTTTCCGAGCCCAAGTTGTATTTTTGGACTCGGGACGGAATTTGTCGGAAAGACGGAAGTATCCCTGCGTTTACGGGATTCCGACGCGAGAATCCGGACCGGCCGAATGTGGTTGCCCCGAGCCACTCTTCTTCCTTCTTTTTCCTTCCTCTTCCTCTTTCCGGCTACATTTCTTCTCTCTCCCGGTTTTTCCCGGCCACGTGGGCCCCACTTCTCTTCCCTCTTCTTTTTCTTCTTTTCCTTCTTTCTTTTCTTTCTCCTTCTCTTTTCTTTTTTCTTTCTTTTCTTCACCTTCTTTTCTCCTCAGCCGCCATCACCCGTGAATGGCCGGCCCCTCTCCTCTTTCTTTTTATCTTTTCCCTTGTCTCTTCTTCCTTCCTCATCTACTTCCTCGCCTATTTCCTTCCTTCCTTCCTCACCGAGCCACACACACCCATCAGTTCCTTCCCCTCCCTCTCGCCATCACCATCTTATCTCCTTCCTCCCCTTCTCTTTTCCCTTCCGCCTTCTCTGCCGCCGCTGCCGCCCAAAGCCGCCTCCCTCACGCTTCCACCGCCGCGGCCACCGGAGGACTGAGCCTGTGTCACCACGCCTGCCTCCCTGCTCTTCCTCCCTCGGTCACCACCACCCAGCCGAGCCCGACCACCATGCCCAGGAGCCCCTAAGTACCGCCGCGTCACCCTCTCCTCCACCACCGCCGCAGCCAGACGCTGCTGCCACGGACGAGAGGAGCCCGTCGCAACCCAGGGCAAAGGTCGAGCCCCCAAAAGCAGAGACGTCGCCTTCCTCCTCTGCCCCCTAATTCCATAACCCCTGTCCTCCTTTCCCTCTCCTTTGCTGCTGATCGAAGCCACTGGTGCCGATCTATAACTCACCGTCGCCCTGCCCTCAATTTCCTCTAACTCCATTCCTCTTCTCCTTTCCCTTACAACTCACGCCGCCGATTGTGTGGGTAAGACGAGAGGTCGACTCTTACCACTTCCTTTCGCATTCTTTTTCTTTTTCAAATCTCTGATTGGTTGTCTTGGATGTGTTTGCGTGTTTTCCATCTCTGAAGTCGCCGGTGGAACAATTGTGATTGTGGGTTTGTGACGGTGAAGGGTTGGCTGTGATGCCTCTGTGTGCTTTGGGTGTTTTGAATGCGTGGTGAACAGTAACGGAGACATGGGCTGGATTGAGAACTTCTGCATGAACAGTAACCTCCGGATTCCGACGAGGTTCCGGCGAGTCCCGGGAAATCTTCCGGCGAGTCCCGGGCAACCCCGGTGTGAACAGTGCTTCGGTAATTCCTTGGACCCGAATTATACCTTGGCGCGGGTTTGGGCTCGGTGCACAAGTAGGCTCGGAAACGGGCCGATGTGCGGAGGCCCATGTTCCCGAGACACATGCTTTAGACAAATTTAATAACGGACCCGATGGACACGTGAAATTATAAATGGTTAATGAATTAATTTGTAAATTAAAAACAATGGTAAATGAATTAATCTATAGATTAAAAAAAAAGACACCATCTTAGAATTAATTATGAAGTTATGAGTAAATTATAAATACTTAACCCAATGGAATTTATTCTATGACCAAAGTATGTTTTACTTTACTTTTATAATATTAAGGCTTGTATTATTGGCTTGACGGAATACCATATGATCGGCTAATTTAATTATTGATAGTACTATTTCAGAGAAACGGGTTAACAACATAATAATATTTTGAAGTATTGCTTATCCAAGATTACGATTTACTCACGGTTATAATATTTCGACCACTGCTTTTTGCTATTATCGGATATATAAATATGAATAGTTATAATATTTATTGATACCGTATTTCGATTATAATAACTTATTACCAATGATGATATTTTCTACTTAACGGTTTTACCATTGGGTATGTTATTTATAAGTATTATTTATTTCAAGTTGTTAAATAAGTACGAAGTATTATACGGGCCGTAATTGTTCTACTTACAAATATAAATTTCGCCATATAATTTGTACAATGTATTTATGTATATTCTTGTCATAAGCGACCTAAGGGCCGGGATATCGGCTTGAACGTTCGGTTTTGGTTTTAATTTAAAAATTAAGAATAATTGGAATATCGATAAGAAACTCGGTTTCGGTTTTAATTTGAAATTAAGTATAAATGGTATAATGAATAAAGAGGTTAATTCCATAATAAAGAAATTGGATAAGGCAAGCCGTATAACGATTTCTAGAATCGGTATCATGCATAGTCATTTTGTTTGCGCATTATGAGTGATTACTGTGTTCCTGTATGTACATATAGGGTATCGGGATTTGACTGGATAGCAGTTTCAGAGACACACCAGGTGAGGATGGATAAACCTTGATATGTGCCCGTAATGCTGTGTGTGTATTTCTGTTGTTTGTGTATTTTTGCTGTTTGATGGAACTGCTGAAATGGATATTGTTGGTTAATTGACTGCTATGATGTTGTTGTTGTGTGCTTTGTGTTCGATGGAATTGCAGAGATATTGATTGCCGACTGTTTGACTGTTGTGGTTGTCATTGGTGATGTTAGACTGTGATATTGGTTTGTGATAATGTGTAGAGAATAATGATGAACTGGTATATGGTCGATGTGGATAATTAAGGAAAGAATAATGAGTATTGGAAACGGAATTGGATTTGATTATGAGATGATGTAATTGTCACTTGGAAAGTAGTGGTACGACTAGATGGTTAGAGACTAGTTCTGTGGTGCCTTGCCAGAGGGTTTGTTGGTTGGGGTGTTGACCCCGGATTTGTGATATTGGGATGTTGATCCCGGATAGATTTGAGATATGGGGATGTTGATCCCGGATTGTGGTGGGGCCTGGCATCCAGAATTAGTTAATAACCAGGTACGACCCTAGCTTGTCCAGTGACGGGGCCCGGAAGATAAAATTGGTAATAAAAATAATTAAGCATTCATTGGTCTTGATATAGTTGTTATGATAATTTTCTTGTGATGTGATTGGTTGAGCTTGATATGATTTGGTGAGAGTCCTCTGTCGTGTTGGTTGCGATAATTTCCTCTGTTGTGTTGTTTGGGTTGTAATCCACTGTTATGTTGTTTGTGATAGATTCATCTGATTTGATTGTTGTGTTTACCTCGAAAGTGTTATGGTTGAATATATCTTTGTTTATCTTTCGTCGGTGAGCGTTTCGGACTCACCCCTCGCCTGCGGGGTTTCATCCCGTAGGATGAGTTGTTTCATGTACAGGCTTGGTGCATTCCAGACAGGCTGCAGCGTTTCCCTTGGATAGGCTTGGATCCATAGATTGCATGTGTCGCATACAGTGTTAGTTATTTAAAGTCTTCCGCTGTGCACGTTTTTATTATTGTTGGGCCATTGGGCCGTGTTGAGATATTATCGATGTTTTTATTATGGGCTGTTGAGCCCGAGTTATTGTGTTATACACTGTATGCTAGGCCTTGTTGGGCTGGGTTGTCACAGTTCCGGCACGTGTTTACCCTGTACGGTAAATACGGGTCGGGGCGTTTCAAATATTATGCGAAGTATAACTGGAAAATAATTATATAAAAACTCTATTCACCTATAATGACAAATAATATTCTTTTTAACATTTCAAAATCAGTAAACACTATGATATATATTATACGTATCAGGAAAATTTTAGCTAAAATAATAAAAATATGTGAATTGTTATGTAAAATTACGAAAGAAAAATAAATAATTTATAAATAGAAAAATAAAATTATTTCCCCTTAATTTTTTTTACAAATTAATTCAATTTATTATCCTTTTCCATAATTTGAAAATTATATTTGTATTAATAATATATTACTATATCATGTCGAAATACATGAAAAAATTTTAATCCAATTTAATAATTTCTAAATAATTTATTTATTTATTAGTTTTTATTTGAATAATTATTAATATTAAAAATAATTATATTATATATTACCGTGCTACGTGCATCATACGTGCAACAAAACTAGTTTTCAAGAAAAGGACAAGCAAGGAAACAAATATTCATTTGTTCTTTAAGGGCAGAAACTTGGCCGCTTTGTTCAATTGAAACAAATGGTTAATATCTTTCAACTTTCAATTGAATTTTCTGAAAAATAAAAATATCATTATCATCACGCACAAGTCGTGATGTGCAATACAAAAATATAATAAATCAATTAATATTTTACATTATCATTTAAAATTATAAGAAAGTTTTAACTTTTAATTTCTCCTTGTTTTGCGTGCAAACTCAATATAATAGCTCGATACTGATGTAAACTATATTCTTAGTTAATTCTATAATGTGAGTCCAAGAAAAGGGGAAAGATTTAATGTGTAAAATACAATATAACAAAGCCCTAATTCCATGTTTTATTTGCAAACTCAAAGAACAAATATCTCATGAATTAAAGAAAATACTCGATCCCAACATAAGCAAAAATAATCATCCCATACATGCAATCATTGCAATGAAGGAGGAGAAGGGTGAACTGAAGAAATCATGAAGGTTATATAGGACATGTAATAGTGCTAGTCAGTTTTTTTTTAAAAAAAATAATATGGAAATTTTGACATATATAATAATGGTGATGATAAAGATGTTGAGTTAGGGTTAGGTTTGGGTTTTATATTAACCCAAAATCTAAAATAAATAATTATATAAATAAAGTCCTCTAACTCATCATAGCAGACAAATTTTATAGGTGAAATTTTTGAAAAAAACTTACCTCACCCCTTTTTCTCTTCGGTCGATGTTTGCTTTTATCTTCATTATCTATTTCTCTGATTTCCTCTTGTAGTTCTCCGTGAATAACTCACCGGCTCTCCGTTATCTCTTCTCCAGCAAGTGATTCCGATCTAAGTAGGTAATCTCTCTGCTCCATCTCTCCTCTATTACTCACTCCTATTCTTGTAACAACTGGAATGCAACTTGTTGTTTTTGGCCTCTAACTCGAAATGAAAATATCGTATAGGAAGAGAAGGGAGTGCATCTAGTACGACGGTGTATTTAGTAATTGTTAATTTATTTTTGCATCAAAAAAAAATTGTTAATTTATTTTGTTAAACTGTTGAGTTTTGCTATTGAGTATACAGTCTGTGCAATACGATAGACTTTTTTTAGGGCTGCTAAACTATGAGTGTATTTTGTTTTTTTTTCTGTTTCTTTTCTCCCATTAAGTGCATGATTGTTCTCTTTTACTCAAACACAGAAAATTTTTAAACCTATATTGTTCTTTTTTTGGTCGAAGTTAAACCTATATTGTTATTTGGTCTTACACTACTGCATGATGTAGTGAGAACTTTGTGCTAATTGTTTGGTATCAAATAGAAACAGTGTGTTTGGAAGCACAAATAACAGGTCCTTCTTCTTGTTATTTGGTTTTCCTGTGTATGAATTCCGTTTTTGTCTTTTGATTAAACGGCAGGATGTGGAAGAAACAAGTATACTTATACCGAATGGCCCAAGGTTTCAAGTCCACTTACCAGAATATCAAGGTAAAAGCTGGTGTTGGACTCTGATTTTGTGCATTACCCCCTTTTACTAATAATGTTTAAAAATTGCAGGCTTCACCAGTTCCTACGTATGCCAAGGTTGGTGACAAGGTCACTTCACGGATCGTAACAGGGCATAGATTGATGACCATACTCCATCCTAACATCATGAACAAGAATCTCGTGGATGCACTCGATGAACTGAAGCGCTCGGTTCGTGAACTGAATGACTCGGTGAAGGACTTGACTGAATAGCTTAGGAAGATGCCAATAGAGCCAACAAAACCAGCAAATTGCTGGTTTAGGGTTTCTGTTCAAATAGGGTAGCTATCTGTATTGGATTTAATTTAGCTGTTAGCTTTTGCATCTGTTGTAGCTAAAAATATCACATTGGTTCCAGCCTTTGAATTCTGTAAGACTCAAAGGGATTGTGGTATGCTGCTACTGATGTTAGGGAAGTTGTATTGTTGGAGACAGAAAAAATAGGTTTTGAGGCGTGAAAAACACTTTCTTAAAGGTGTTTATTTGCTCTCACTTAAACAAAAAATGAGACACTTTTAGAATATAACAAAACCCTCAATTTACTCTCAATAGAATCTGTAACAGAGACTAGAAGAAATGATTATTAAATATCCTTTTGGAACTCCTTTTATAGACTTTGAAATATATTGTTTCAACGGTCATATCCTTTCCATATAATTCCATACATGTATTCTTAGGATACAACATTTCACAACAAACTGCCCACAACAGTAAAAAACTAAAGAACAATTTAAAGGTGTTTAGAAGACGGCGACAGAATCATCAAACAAAGAAGAAGCCATCCAACTTGAGCGCTTTATTAGAGCAAATTTTACCAGATAGAAAGACAAGATGATTTTCTATATGACCACAGAAAATGTGTACTATGTCTTAGAACCTGATCTTCCTGAGTTGCTTGCACCAACAGTTGCTGATACTGAAGCAGTCAAGAACAATAGGAAGAAGCGTGCTGAAGATGAATTGAAATGCAGAGGATACATTATGAGCACTCTGCCCAATAAGCTTTTTGATGTCTACCAACCATTGAAGAAACCAAAGGAATTGTGGAAAGCTCTTGAGAAGAAATTCCAGACTGAGAAAAAAAGTAATGTAACGACCCGAGTAAAATTTTCGAGATTTTTACCAAGCTGTTTTGACTTTTACGGAGGGTAATAAAATTTTTACCGCGGTTAATCAAGAATTTTACCAATCCGAGTCAATTTTCATTATTTTCACTACTCTCAAAACTATTACTGTTGATATTATTATTATCGCTACCATTACTTTTATTATTTTTCTAACAAACAATAATAGTGATATTAATATTATTCCGATATGGTAATTTTTTTGCATAATTTACTAATTATAATTTAAAAAGAAGTTTAAGCGTCGTAATCCGATGAATTCTAACGGACCAAGTTTTACCGAGGGTTTTCCGGGAATAACCGAGCTTCGTTTCGATCACTAAGGATACGCGACATTCTGGAGTTTCTTTCGATAACCGAGCCTCGAAATTATTTTCCGAGGGTTACTCGGGATTTCCGAGCCTCCTCCAAGGCTTACCGAGCCTCGGTTTTCAATTCCGAGACTTGGACGATGCTCAGGGGTATTTATCGGATTTTCCGAGCCCAAGTTGTATTTTTGGACTCGGGACGGAAATCCGGTCCGGCCAATCGTGGCTTGCCACGTGGCCACTCTTCTTCTCTTTCCTTTCCTTTCTCTTTTTCTTTCTTTTCTTTCTTTTTCTCTCTCTCGATTTTTTTTCTTCCGCCGCCCTACCCCACTTCTTTCTTTTTCTTTATTTTTCCACCTGTCTTCTTCCTTCCCCTTTCTTTTATTTTTCTCTTCTTTCCCCGAATTTCTTCACGCCGGCCCCTCCTCCTCTTTTTCTTTCTTTTCTATCTTTTCTTCTTATCTCCCTTGTCTCCTTCCACCCTTCCTCCTCTTAATTTCTCTTCTCCCTCTCCCGATTTCCGTACCAGCCGCCCCTCCCCCACATCTCCTTTCTTTCTTTCTCATCTCTTTTCTCCTTTCCCTTCACCCTCTCACCCGACACTGCACCACTCCTTCCCTTCCCTCCTTCTCTTCTCAGTCTTTGCTCAAGGCCGCCGCCTCTCTCCTCTGCCTCTACAACCAGACATCGCCGCCGCCTCCACTCCTTTCTTCCCCCTTACCACCACCGAAGCCGCCACTGCCTTGGATCGTCGCCACCAGCCGATCTGGGCGCGACACCATCAAGAAGGAGCAGAGCTCGCCGCCGGAGGAGCAGCAAGCGAAGCTCTGCCTCTGCTCACGACTAACCGCCACGACGAGCTCGACACCACCGGTGAGGGATTGAGCTCGAGTCGCCGCCGTGCCAGAGGCCGAATTTCCTTCTTTCCCTCTGCAACTCGCGTCACACACCGTCGGCACTTGGGTATGCTGCCGAATCTTTTCTTTTCCTTTCTACCATATGAGTTTGCCGTTGTTGGGGTGTGTTAATTTTGGAATTCTTGTTTGGGCTTTGTTCTAATTGGCTGTCTGGTGATAATCTTGTTGGCGGATGTTGATGGCGACTTGGGTAGAGGCGGGGGATGGCGATGTCGCTGCTGTGGTTGTGGACATGAGCTTTGGTGTTTGGGGTGTTGTATAGGATTGCTCGTTGATGGTTGGATCGGTGATGGTTCCTGGTTTGGCCATTGAACAGTAACAGAGGATGTTGGGGATGGTGAGTGCTATGGTGGTCAGATTGTTGTTATGGTGGTATGGTGATTTGGGTGTTTTGTTGAGTGATGAACCGTAACAGATGACTGCTGCACTTGGGTGGACTGCGTGAACAGTAGCAGCCGGAATCCGGCGAGTTTCCGGTGTCCCGGGAATCTTCCGACGAACCCGGAAACTAAACTTTGGGTAAACCCGAGCCTCGGACTATTCATGCATTTAAACGAACCCGAACGATATTAAACGGACCCAGACCTTAAACGTAAATAAAATGGAATAACTTAATTTATGGTTTTTGTTATATTGTACTTTTATTTAATTTATGCTTTTGTTATTTAATTTACTAATTCTGCTTTTATTTAATTTATATTTTTATTTATTTCACTTGTACTTTCATTTATTTTCTTTATGCATTTATTTAATTTATACTTAATTTTCCGATTGGGCTATTAAAAAAGCCCACAGTATTTTAATTCCCGGTTCTAATTTTATTTACGTTTACCTGGGCTCGTAAAAGGCCCATTGATTCCGATTCTCGTTTTATTTATTAAAACTGGGCTAATTATAATTAAAGGCCCATAATATCCAATTTAATTACGCTATTAATTCGAAGTTGTTTCTTTATTTTCTCCGATGGACTAAAGCAAGTGAAGGTTCCCTGAGCTCAATTTCTTAATTATGTTTTAATTGAGTTAAGATTATTACGTTTCTAATACATTTAATTACCGTACCTCTGGGCTAAATGATAATGGGCCCATACCTTATTTTCTTTATCAACTTAATTCTTTTAGATATTACTATCGATATTTTTGTTGGCTAAATAATATTTGGCCATAATTATTTATGGATTTTAATTATATATTCTTGGCTATATATATGATTAAGTAGTTATAATTTAATTCGTAAATTAAAAACAATATTATTTTTGGAATTAATTATGTATTTATAAGACTTGTATATAACCTGTATAGAATTTATTTTACGACTAAACTATGCCTCATTAATTTACCGTAAATATTATGTTAACATAATAAGTGGTAATATTATTTTGACTATTTATCTAAAAATTTATTTTAATGAAGGATATGATATTTCGACCACTAATTTATGTTACCGCTTACACTCTATTTAAAGTTAACGGATATATATGTATATCTCCAAATGTTTACTTATACCGTAACCCGACTATAATAATTTCTTACTAATGACAATATTTCCTATTAACGGTTTTATTATCGGATATTTACTATTCATATATTAATTAGAAGTATTTATCATTACCACTATTTTATAATCATTTCTTACTAAGCGTATATATGGTTATTTTATCAGGGATAAGTACTTATGAAATATTATTTACTTCTATATATTTACCAAATATAATTTATACAACGTATTTGTGTATATACATGTTTTCATGTCCTAAGCGACCTAAGGGCCGGGATATCGGCTTGGGCGCTCGGTTTCGATTTTTGATTTAATCAAGTACACTTGATATAACCGCTGGATTAAATTAATTACCACCAAGTTGGAAGAACTGTTTGGTAATAAGATAATTATAGAGAAACTAAAATGAACAGAAAAGCCATCTAATAAATGTTAAACCGGTATCATGCATAATCATCTTGTTGGTGCATTATAAGTGATTGTGTTGCCATATATGTATATAGGGACATTGAGGTTTGACTGGATAGCAATTTCAGAGACACATCAGGTGAAGATGGATAACCTTGGATATGTGCCTGTAATACTGTGTTTGATTTTGTTGTTTGATTGAACTGCTGAATCGATTATTGGCTGTTATATGATTGCTATGGGAATTGTTGATGATTATTGTTTGCTATTTAATTGCTGTAGATTTGCCATGATGTTGCTGGAATGTGTTGTTGGATTGTGGTATTGTGAGTAACCATTGAGCTGTCATTTGTGAGTAATTAGTGATATGAAATTGTTGGCTGGTTGAGCCTGAGGATTAATATGAGATAATAAAAAGTTGAGTAATTGATGATAGAGTAATGGAATTGGAATTGAATTTGAGATGATGATTTAATTTGTCACGTGGAAAGTAGTGGTACGACTAGATGGTTAGAGGTTAGTTCTGTGGTGTCATGGCCGGTTTGGTATGGTTGTTGGGGATGTTGATCCCAGATGATGTTGTTATTGGGATGTTGATCCCGGATTTGTTGATATTGGGATGTTGATCCCGGATTGGTTGTGATTGGGATGCTGATCCCGGATTGTGATTTGGCCTGGCATCCGGAATTAGTTAATAACCAGGTACGATCCTAGCTTGTCCAGTGATGGGGCCCAGGAGATAAAATTGGTAATAATAAAATAAACATCCTTTTGGTCTTGGCTCAGTTGTGTTTTAGTAGAGTCTTGTGTTGTGATTGTCCGTGTTTACTTCGAAAGTATTATGGTTGACTACATATCTCTGTTTATCCTTCGTCGGTGAGCACTTCGGACTCACCCCTCGCCTGCGGGGTTTCATCCCGTAGGATGAGTTGTTTGTAGTGCAGGAACGTACAGGGCAAGCTGCAATGTACCCTCGGGCAGGACTCGGATCCATTAGCTGCATCGGTCTTTGCATATGTTGACATTAAATTAAAAATTGTTTCCGCTGTGCTATATTTTGGGTCCCCGAGATCGGGTGACGTGTATTTGAAGTTGGGGCCGTTGGGCCGTTATTTCTGATATTTATATTGTTTGTGCCACGTGTCGGCACTGTTGTTCGGTAATTGCTGTTTAGTAGGTAATTACGGGTCGGGGCGTTTCAAGTACGGACAAATTCCTTGCATTAGAATATTTTGAGTTTGAAATGTCTGATTCCCAGCCAATTATGGATCAAGTAAATGATTTGGAAGTCCTAGTTACTAAGCTTGGTGAAGTAGATGTCAAAATCCCTTGCACTTCAAATTGGAGCAATTTTGTCCAAACTTTCTCCAAGTTGGGATGAGTATAGGAAGAATATGCTTCATTCTGATGAAATGAAGGCTTTCACTTTAGAACAATTTCTCATACATTTGCAAATTGAAGCAAAAACTCGTACTCGAATGGCTTTTACTGCAAAAGTAAATTATGTAGGTGAAAGCAGTTCAGGAAAAATGAAGTATAAGTTGAAGGCACAAAAGAAGGGAGGCATCTTTAAGAAGTCCAAAAATATGAAACAAAATAGGACCTATTTTCATTGTGGAAAAAGTGGACACTGCATTAAGGAGTGTAAACACAAACATGTTCTTTTGAGAAAGAATGATGCAAATGATTCCAAAGCAGCAACATGGTAGTGCAAGATGAAGTCATGGAATTAGTTACAATGATTACCGAGTTGCACATGGCTACTACAAAAAAGGTCTGATGAATGGTAGCTGGACTCTAGGGCTACCATCCATGTTTGCAATAACAAAAAAAGATTCAAGACTTATCAAGAATTGTAGCAAAAGGAAGAAGTGCTAATGGGCAACCACAAGCCTCCCAAAGTATTGGAGAAAAAGGAACAATTGAGTTACAATTCACATCTGGACAAAAATTAACTTTGGTCATTATTTTTTATGTTCCAGATATGAGAAAAAATCTTGTCTCTGCTATCTTTTATGTAAGAAAGGCTACAAAGTTGTTTTAGAATCAGATAAGGTTATATTATCTAAGAATGGTATGTTTGTTGTAATGGCATGTTCAAACTTAGTAAATTCTTAAATAAATTATGCTTCTACTTATATTATTGAGTCTACATCTTTTGGCATGCAAGATTACGACATTTAAAGTTTAAATATATATGAAAAATATGTCTAAACTTAGATATATTTCGTATCAACGTGATCATGATGTTAAATGTAAAATATGTTCAGAAACAAAAATAAATAGAAAACCATTTCCTCATGTTGAATGAAATACATATTTGTTAGAATTAGTACATATTGATATATGTGAATTAAATGGCATAATCACCAGAGGTGGTAAAAGGTATTGTTTTTAGCAATGAAAGTAAAGTATAAGTATTTGGATCCTTGGAGGCTTGGGGCCCCGCTTGCCTCCGCCTCGTGGATCCGCCCCTGATTTCAATTGAATTTTTGAAAAAAAAAAATATCATCATGTCACACTCAATTCCTAATATATAAAATATAACACAATAAATCAATTCGTATTTCACACCACCGGCCTGAATCTGGAAAATTAGTTAGCTAGCTGAAACTTGTAAAACAGAGAGAGAGAGAAAAAAATACTAAATTCATAATGTGAAAAATATAAATAATAAAATCTCAATGTGATTTCTCCTATCTTTTTGCGTAAGCTTTATAGGATGATTTCTTGATTCAAGAAAATCAATTCGTACCCAACGCTAAATCAACAGCAAAGAAGGAAAAGAGGAAATAATACGTTTTTAATTTGTATTCCCTTGCGAAAAAGGAAGGATTGCATAGTGGAAATTGTGCAAAATACAACATTTTTGATGCGAAATACAACATAATGACAAAACAGGAAAAAAAAAAAAAGACCGACCTGAAAGCTAGCTTTTAGTCTTATACATAACTTCGTGATTTCTTGCTGTAATTGTTTCTTTTTCACTAAGCAACCAAAAGAAGTCTTATAAATAACTCCTCTCTTTTTATTCTTTTGCATCCAGTGAGCATCCTCTTCCAGGAAAAAAAAAAAAAAAAAGAAACTTTTGACTGCCTGCAATCATTTACGGAGTCGCTAAACCGAGGTTGGTATACGTTTAGTTTTTCCTAGTCAGTGATTGAATTCCCTCAAATGTTTGCTTCGATCCCAAAAATTTCTTCTTTAAAGCAAATTTTTGAAATCTTTTTTTTGTATTATTTTAGAATTATTTTGGAATCTGTTAAATTTTTTAGGACATCATGAACAGCTCATAATTTTTTTCTGCAGGAATCACTGCTACAACTTGGAGTTTATACCATGGGATTCCTTGAGTGGACGTTGGAATTGGATGAGCGAATGAGACATACTGACGTTAGGCGGCAAAGTTGCCGGAAAGCATTAGAGAATTATGAAAGTGCGGGTATCTAATTTATACAAATGTGTAATCAATGTATTTTGTTTTTTGGGATATAAATAATCAATCAATGTTTATATCTCTACTTATTTGGATTCATCTTCCTAATAATCTTTTTATGTGGTCGTGCAGTGCCTAAGTAATGATACTAAGCCTGCTGAGTCTATCAGCAAATTGCTCAACACGTTTTCTGAAAACAACTGTGATGGTATGTATAGATATCAGCTGAAAATTGCCCGACAGATTTTTTGAGTTTCTTGTACGTATATGATCCAGATAAGAGAATATACTACACAAGAAAATTGACCTTCTCTGCGCCTTTGTGAAATTTTTGGATGGATCTATTGAGAAATTTTGGTGCTAATGCCTTTCTAAATCTGTTGTTTGCAATTTTTAATTAAAAAGAATTTAAGGAAGATATGAGGAGAATATCTAAAATCTATGTTGAGGCTGCTGACAAGCAGAGAGCGTCCACCAAACGAGCAAAATGTCAGAACTTGAGAATGTTTTTTTTTTTTTTTGATATAAAACTTGAGAATGTTGTCTGTTGCTGTAAGTGCTCTATGCAAAATTTAATTCTAATTATATTGCTATTTCCCAAAATCAAGGCACAAAACGGTGTTTGATTATTTATTCTTTAGAAACTAGCTAGTATTTGTCAAAAAAAAAAAAGCAAACTAGTATTTAATTGTCAATGCAGGCTGATATCTTACGACATGCAATATTGCAACACATCTTTTTACTCGTGCACATCGAACTTCTAGCTATTTTATGCTCATCGAGAACTTCTCTCTTTTTTTTTTTTTTCTGAGTTTTGGTTGCATTGAAATAATTATGCTCTTTCTTTTATGTGTTTACTTTATCTTCCACAGAGAAATCATCTTTGTAATTGTTTGGTTGTTTTGGAAGTATTGCAGTGTTGTTTGTTGTTTGTCTGTTTTTTTTTTCTGATGCTATATTATTTTTTTTTATGCTTCGTTATTAATTTGTCTGGTGTCTTTACTGTTTTTTTTTTTTTTATGAGCACTATCTCATGAATATGTTCGATTAAAGCATATGCTTCCGACAAAAAAATCATTTTTGCGTTTTGTTTTTTCCAATGCAAAACGACATCCAATTGTGTGGCCTTAGTGAAGGCTCCTTTCAAAGCAAAATTTTTACGAAGGTTTTGTTTTTTCTTATTTGATCATCATGATCGACATTGATAAACATCATATAGCATACCAATTTTGGGCTCTGTTTACATTACAGTATATTTTTTAGAACTAAAATACTATACAGGCATATGATTATCTTGCTTTCTCCATCTTTCCCTTTATTTTTCTTTTCTCATGATACACGTTAATTTGTCATCGATCATGTCATGTCATGATATCCCCATACTATATATTAAACATTATATACATCTTGACAACTTACACTAATGCTCACAGTCTTCTTTTTAATTACAGTCTGATGAGCCTAATGCTCGAAGAGATTTCACTGGTGATATGTCTCGTCTCAGATGTTACGGTACGTAAGAATTAATTAAGTGATTCCTTTACTATTATAAGTACCAAAATAGTTTATATTCAGATTTTCTTACAGATATTTTTACTTTGAATTAATTTATGTTGACTTTTTTTAACAGAATTTTTGTGTGCCAGATGTGAAAGAATGAGTGTATGCATGCGAATTATATATCCGTCTTTCTATTTAATACATTACCTACCATGTGAATTCGAGCAATTTGATCTTAGGTTTTGTGACCGTTCAAAAAAAAAAAAAAGATCCTAGGTTTTGTGCTATATATTTTGTTTTAAGACGAAGTGCTGCCGACATATTGTTTTATTATTTTCACGGTTATGACAGAAGGAAAAACAAGATAGTTTTATTTGCATCATATTTCTTTCTTTTACATTTTATTTTTATTTTTTTTTGAAGTTGGAAGAAGCTGATGATCAGGGCTTACACTAATGATTATTTTTTTGGGAGAAAAAATGAGAGTAAAGGGCTTATACTAATATTCTCTCTTTGGTTTACTTTGCAGGAACGGACCTGATCTGAAATTAACGCGGAAACACCCCACTATTCCTAGATAGTTAGTGATATGAGTTTGGAATATCGCGATCTGAGCCCACGTCGCCGCATGCAATTCATTGCCATCTGAATTGTTTTTCTTTTACTTTTCTTTTTCAATCGCTTAATATTTGGCTTTTCATATTTTATAAAGTAACGATGACAATAATATTGGATCTCTGATCTCTTTTGCGACAAATACAAACCGAAAGTCATGTCAATATGGCTTCCTTTTTTCTTTTCCTGTCTCTTCTTATATTAAGCTTAACCCTGCTATTGGGTGGGGTTGCCAATGTGGGATTGGGTACGGTGGACTGCTCCGGACCGGCATGTAAGAAACTCGCTGGTAAATTAGCTGCTTTGTATTCCATGAGAATGTTAGATACCATCTCCAAGATATAGGGGGATTGAAGTCCTTTGCTGAAATAAGAATATGTTGCAAGCATACCATAAGCCCCATAATAACATTAGGCACTTCTCCACGATCTCAACATCATGTGATTGCCAAATGAAGAGGAAACAAACATAACTGGAAATTGGAAAAATTAATTTGAGAGAGGCCCAAATTTCATGCTTCTGCAGCTAGCTCCCATAACCTTAACCACTCACAATGGAAACATAATATGTTCAAGTGTCTCCCCTCTTTGATGGCAAGTTGAACGCCCAATCCTTCAAGGTTGTCTTTGGTTGGCACGTTGTTATGGAGAACAAGCCATAGAAAGTGCTGTGCTTTCGGAGGGACATCAAAGTTCCATACCTGCTGCTTCCAGGGCATAACTAGTTGTTGCTTTTTAGCTTAGTGGTTGAAATTGTCTCCTCCGCCCCCCAACATGGGGTCGATCCTCACCTTAGGCGTTTTGTTTTGTTGTTTTGTTTCGTAACAAAAAAAAGTATGGAGAAAGAGTTGGTTTACAAGGTGCTCATTCCATAGTCGTACATCTTCTTAATAAGAGGTCAATTTCTTCAATTTTAAATGCCAATCTACTAATTTTTCTCAAATTAATGTATTGTATACATCTAATAAAAGGTTGAACTATTTAATTTTAAAGGTTCGACTATTAATTTTGTTTAAATTAACTATAACATTTTAGAGACTGGTATATTGAATTTTAAAGCTCCGCCTATTTTAAAAATATAATTTTCTATGTTCATATATTGGAATTGGGAGAATGCTTATATTTTTGAATGTGAGCTGGGTTTCAATCCAAGTTCAATTATTTTTGCACTTACCACCGTGATCCTTGTTGCTACACGAAGTTCTTAGTTCACTTTGGTTATCTTGTGGTACTCCTGTTGCGGTATTCATTGGGTTCCAGCTTTCCCAGGCTGGTACAAACTTAATACTGATGGAGTCGTTTCTGGAGTGGATAGGCGGGCTGCTGCTGTCGTGTTATACGCAATGACAAAGGTGAGTGGGTTATAGGGTTTAGTTTTCATATTGGATTTGCTCTCCTACAAATGCTGAACTATAAGGATTACTGATTGGCTTCTCCAAGACTTGGGATATAAGTGTTCATTTGTTGGGAGTGAAAGTAAGCTTATTGTGTCATCTCTTCGCAGTAATGATGCGAGGTTGAGGCCTAATTCGGTTTTGCTCCGAGCACTTCAACAGTACTAAATCGGGACTGGCAAGTCTTTGAATCATGTTTTTAGAGAAGTTAATCAATGTGCCAGACTGATTAGCTCATTATTTTTACAAAAATCCGGTAGTTCTTGGGTTAATGGTATATTTGATACCCAACTCTTTCAAATTCGTCAATTGTATACCCCGACTTTTTTTCCCGTCAATTATATACCCGAATTTTTGAATTTGTGTCAATTGTGTACCTCGGGCAGCTTTTTGATGATGTGGCATACTGCCCGCCCATAGCGCTTGTCAGTTTGCCCCATAAATTTTAAATTTAATCATGTAAGTCCTTTATAATTATACAATTAAGCCCTCAAAATTTCATTTATATTCAATTAAATCCAATATTTTTACGATTAGACTTTTATTTAAGTTTTTAGTGTTATATATAATTATTACTTGTGCAATACTTAATGTTATAATTATTGCTTATGTATGATTAATTCTAATTATTCTACTAAATTATAATTAATCATCAAAAGAAAATAAAAAATCTTAAAATTTTTATAAATATGCTCATATAGTAATAATAATAAAATAATTTATTATTTGTTGTTAATTATGCCAAATTTAATAATATTCATAAATAATTTAATTTAACAAAAGACATTTATTATTTTTATTTGCCTAAAAATAATTTCTAACTTTGCAAGTGCTGTTAGTTGTTAGGAGATGAATTTGATTTTAAAAGAATATCATTATGTTATTATTATATATGGTAATTGGGACCCGTTTTTGTATTATTTTCAAAATTTATAATTCCAAAATTGTCAAAATTAATAAAATAAATCATTTTTTTTAAATTTAAAATCATTGAATAAAAATTTAAGTTAATTAAGTAATATAATTGAATAATTCTTATCACTAGGTAATATATGTACATTAATTTATAAATACGACTATGTATTACAAATTTATTGTAAAAAAAATAATTATGTGCTTATTATTTCAATAAAAATAATATTATACACTAAAAATAATTTAGTAATAAAAATTTGTATAAGTAATAATTACATATAATACTAATGATTAATTATAAATAATAAAAAATATATGGACTAAATTGTATACTAATAAAGGACTTATTTGATTAATTCGGAAACTAGGGGACTAGATTGCTAACCCGCATTAACGGGCAGCATGCCACGTCATCAGAGTGCTGCCCGAGGTATACAATTGACACAAATTAAAAAAGTGCGGGTACATAATTGATGAAAAAAAAAGTCAGGGTATATAATTGACGAATTTGAACTACTAAGGGTACTAAATATACCATTCACCCGGTAGTTCTTTTAGCAATCGAAACTCATTATCCAAAGCTAAGGCTTGTTTTGCTAATATATCAGCTGTGAAGTTAGCTTCTCGGTAAATATGAGTGCACGTGACCTATCATAGCCGTTGCAACATGTTCCCGATGCACTCCATTAGTGGGACTTATTCCAAACGACTTATTGATGAATCATTTAGAATGTGAATAGTAGGCGCACAATCTGACTCAATATGTAGGGATAGTATTCCCAAGTCCCAAGCAATGCATAGAGCATCATAAATTGTCCAAAGTTCAGCAAATAATGGACTGCAAGGGCGAAGGTTGTGCATAAACCCTTTAACCCAACTTCCATCTGCCATACGAAGTAGTCCTCCTATTGTTGCTCTTCGAGTATCATGGCTAACTGCACTGTCAGTGTTAGCTTTGATTACTCCTAATTGAAGTTGGCTCAACACCGGATGCCATGTGTAGTGCTTGTTCTTGATGAATTCCCGTTGCAAGAAAGAGGATACGATATTGTAGATCTGTCGCCAAAGGTGTTTTGGGGTTGAAGACAAGTCATTTCAGACTTTCCAAAATGTCCAGAGCGCTACTCCAAAAAGTAACTTCCACTGGGTGCTTGTGTTTGATCCACACTTGATTTTAAAAGCATCAAACATCTAGCTCTATATGTTGCTACATGCAAAAAACATTGCACGTGAATTAGGATCAAGTAATTTATTCCGACATGTACCTGTGAGCAATCACACAGCACATGCAATGTTATTTCAGCTGGATGGTGGCATCAGTGACAAGAATCCCCAGTTGACATATGTCGATGGTCTCGATTGGCATTTGTAAGCATTGCATCATGAGCTGCTTTCCACAGGAAGGTTTGAATTCTTGGGATGCCTTTCCAACTCCAAATGGCTTTCCAAATCTCATCATTAGCATATCTGGCTTCCTTAGTAACAAGAGTGTAGGCCGTTTTGGCGGTGCATTCCCCCGAGTTTGAATGATCCCAAATAGCTATGTCATTATCACCTAGATTGGGGTTGGTGATATGGCTATCACTCTTAAGTATATTAGCAGGTAGATAAAGGTATAGTTTATCAATGTTCCATGTCCCATCTTCTTTTACATAAAATTGGACATCCATGAAATTTTCTTCTTTCGGACATTCTTTCTAACAAACTCGGATAACAGTTGTAGGCCACCTAGCCAATTATCTAATCAAAATCGAGCATTCTTCCCATTCCCCATGATGTACCACAATCCTTCTTGAAATAACAGCCATGCCTTGCATAGGCCTCTCCACACATCTCTGGCTTGCATATGCGTGGTGACCTTGTCTCCTACTTTGACATACTTGGGAACCGGTGAAGCCTGCTGTTTTAAAACATTATTAGTAAAAGCAGCACAAAATCACGAGTCTAAAACTAAGTAATGCACAAAATTACAGAGTCCAAAACCAAGTATTACCTTAACATTTTGATTGCATCAGCTGACGCAATCAATGAACTCAAGGACTCGGTGAAGGGCATGCCGGAACAGCTCACTCAAATGCCAACACAGCCAGCACAACCTTGCTGGTTCAAGGTTTCTTTTAAGATAGGGTAGGCTCTTTAAAAAGACCGGTGGATTGGGTCTCGAAACATAGAGGACGCCTGATAGTGCCATGGAGATCCTCTAATTCATTATATTTCATAAAAAATTTTACGTGGAATTTGTCAAAATAAAAATATACCATAGATCAAATGAATTAATATTAGTATCAATCAATCATACAAGCATACATCGAAATAAAACAAACACACATTCACGAGAAAAATCAACTAAATAAAAAGCAATAGATCTAAGGCAAAGACTATACCGTTTTGAACAAATCTACTGGAAAAGAGTACTTTTTAATAGAGAAAGTTAAAAAAAAATGTAAGATTCTAATGATACAAGGCGGAAAAAAAAACAGATTGGAAGTTTGAATAGTTAGGATTTTATAAAAACAAATATGATGATGATTTCTTCGGAATTGGAAGGTATGCGTGAGGAATAGGAATAATTAGGTAGTTCTAATGATTTATGATATATTAATTATAATATATTAATTCATGCAATAATACATATAAGGGATTTTTATATATTCGCTTATTTTTAGAGTTTTGTGCTTAATATATATATACGTTGGAAAAATTGGGAACAAGAACACATAACCTGAGGCGTGTTGGGCCTGTTCTAGAGGAATATTTTGCCTATGGCAAAGTTCTCCCAAGATTCAACAGGTTCTTCTGCCTATAATGGCAGGACCTCAGAAATTACCAAGAATAATATAATGAACCCAACAAGCTTAATAACAGGAGAGGAGAAATCAAAGAATCTAATGACATAATAGAGAGCAATAGAGGAGAAGAATAATTTTCTCAGTATCTCAAGGTGTATCCAACAAAGAATGCATGAGCTCTATTTATAGGCTTCAACACTAAGCCTCCATGCTCAATATTTATTACCTTAATTTAATTCTGAAATTAAATTAATTTGTAACTCCCAAAGATAATGCACTCATTATAACTCTCAACGGCAAAATTCTGTGCCAAATCATTTTGCATTAAAGCTATTGATTTGTATAAATCTAGTAACATTTAATAGGAAGAATAAATTAAAATGATAACAATCCAATTTCCTGCCAATAGGCCAATTTGAATAATTTGTTGATTTATTCCTTCATCCATAAATGTAATAAACTTGCCCGCCAAACCAATTTAAAACAATTTATTTGAATGTTTTAAATACTCATTAAAACCTGGCAAATTAATATTTTTAAAACCATTATAACGTTAAAATTGAATGAAAAAGATCTTTTGAAATACTCATTGTATAACAATCCCCACATATTTCAAAAGAAATAAAATTACCTCACAAAAAATAAAATTGCTGGGTTCTAAAAGCTACATGGGTGTAATACGTCGAACCTGGTGTCCGGAGACTATGAATCAAGCCTAGACCGATAAGTCTTAACAAACCGTATCTATCAGTGTAACAAAAGGTTACCATGAACTAATAGACAATTTGGCAAGCCAGTGTTCTTACCAATCATATCACACCCCCACAATTCTTGGTGTTATCGCGGTTTTGCGCATTTCGGCTGTGCGCGCGCCTGGAAATTCTTGAGTGCTCTAGAGGTGTGCCTGGAAATACAACCTCATAGGAACGGCCTCATTCCACACTCATATAGGTGTTCTCATCAAGTGTATATTGCAAGTTATACACCACCCGTAAGGGATATGAAGATCATTAAGAGTCTAGCTCATCCTCTCGATCAATGTAGTCTAGTACTATTTTCTCACACCATAGGAAAGGACAAAAGTATGCGTACTAGCAGAATTAATTAGTGACTTGTTAATACCCATATGAACCTGTTTCACTGGATCTCGGATCACGCAGGTTGGGTTGCCACCACTAATTAATTTCAAACAGGCAATATTAAGTCTCATTCCCCTCGATGTTTCGTATATTAATTCTCATCCCGGGGATTTGTCAGAGGATCGGCCAAATCATTCCTGACTTCACATAATATATGGAAATTTTATTCCATATCTCAATAGCGCTATTTTACCAAAAGGTATTTAATTATATGTGTCTATTCCTCTCAATAGAATTTATTTTCTTCATGTTGTCTATTGTCTCATTGCAATTACAATACATAGACACAGTCATGGATTTATTCCAACGGAATACTCGCTAAGATAATTTCAATTACTTAGCCTCAAAGTCAGTTAATCACAATTATTTTGAATTAGCTAATTGCCAAATAATGGCGCCACAATTAGTGAACTTCACACCTTATGTATTAAAAAATTCATTTAACATCATTGTACTATCGGTTAGTACAATGGAAGTTCACTATAATATATACCATGATTTTTTGGTATATCTCAAATAATTATTAAAGTCTGCACAAAGCAGCCCCATAACCACATTTATGATTGTGTAGATATTGACGGTTCAATCCGCCCACAACTGCAACAAATTCTCAACAATTTGTGCATACTCATACTGAGTTATCGGATCTCCTCTATATTTAATTAGGATTTATATTATAAGGGGATACTCACTAGTCAAAACTAGTACGACATCAAAGTGTCCAAACTTCTTAAGAAGTTCCTCAATTAAATGTTTATAATAGCATCAAGCTACCACCTTCCCTTATAATTTTAGCCCTCATCTCACATTTGCTTTACCATATATTTTTATATAAAATATAAAAACAACATCCGATATTATATATACAATAATAGTTATATCATACAAATGAATAAAATTATTATTTTATACACAATCAATTATGTATGGTTGCTAAAATTAAGCATATTGACATATAATTTTGTTTTCACAAAATTCTCAAGTTCACGAAAGAATCATAATTAGTGAGCACCCAATTTTTAAAACAAGACATGTTATAAAAACGTCTTTCATGTAATTTTTCCTTCACAAAATTAAGGAAATAAAACCCCCACATTTTTAAAAATTTCAAGCCACTTCTAAAAAATATATAATCTAACTCTCCACTATGCATCTTACTATGAGACACATCTCATTCATGACAAGAAAATATTCATAAGCAATTTTAATAAATAAACCCATAGCACATTAAATAAGAATAATTTCACATAAATTATTCAACCAATGATATCTCTAATAAAAACTTGATTACAAAATCCTTTAATAAGCATATTAATTTTGCTTATTATAAAAATGCTAAATTATACATTAATCCCGAATTTTCTCAATAATATCATATAAAACAAATTTATATGAACACAAAGTACATATGAGAGCCAAGGTTTATCCAAAGGAATAAACCAACAAATTATTCAAATTGGCCTAATGGCAGGAAATTGGATTGTTATCATTTCAATTTATTCTTCCTATTAAATGTTAGTAGATTTATACAGATCAATAGCTTTAATGCAAAATGATTTGGCACAGAATTTTGCCGTTGAGAGTTATAATGAGTGCATTATCTTTCGGAGTTACAAATTAATTTAATTTCAGAATTAAATTAAGGTAATAAATATTGAGCATGGAGGCTTAGTGTTGAAGCCTATATGAAGCGCCCCGACCCGTATTTACCGAACACAGTAAACACGTGCCGAAACTATTCTTATTGATAGAACAGACAGTACATCGTAGTCAAAATACTACACAACAAATCCAAATACAGCAGAAGTTTCGAGACAATATCCGTCACCCATACTCGGGGACCATTATTCAATCCACGCACACTAGCTCAACAGCAGAAGCATAATCCAGTATAAACAGTATCATAGGCAATATAGGAAAGCAGCAACACAACAACATATATAACACAGCTGCGGAAGACTTATATGCACATGCAGCGGAGGTATGGATCCCGGGGGCAGCAGCCGTCGAACATTGTACCTGAACTACGAAACAACTTAACCTACGGGATGAAACCCCGCAGGCGAGGGGTGAGTCCGAAACGCTCACTGGTGCATTTGAGCAAAATCATGGATAAACAACAATATGCAACAGCCATAATACTTAAGAAGAAAACACCAGCAAAACACAACTCAGAGATCAACAAATCATGATTGAGCCAAGGCTAAAAGAATATTTTATTATTATTACCAATTTTATCTTTAGGGCCCCGTCACTGGACAAGCTAGGGTCGTACCAGGTTATCAATTAATTCCGGATGCCAGGTCAAAGAGAACAAACCAAACCAAACCGGGATCGACATCCCAAAGAACAAACCGGGTTCAACAACCCAAAAGAACAACCGGGATCAACATCCCCAAACCAAGTAACCGACCATAGCATCCCAGAATTAATTTTCAAACCATCAGGTCGTAACATTACTTTCCACGTGACAATTAAATCATCATCTCAAATTCAATTTCCAATTTCCATTATCCTTTTCTCAATTATCCACTGTTAACCGTTCAACATCAATCTCAACACAATATCCACACAACCAATAACACAGTCCAACAACCACAATAGTAATAACCATAGCAGTCAAACAACCAACAATGACCATCTCAGCACTTCAATCAAACAACAAAGCACACAAAGTATTACAGGCACATATCAAGGGTTATCCATCCTCACCTTAGCTGATTATCAGTTATGGAATTGTCCAACAGATTCCAAGTCCGGTTCCTCAGGTAACTGCTCGTTATCAACTTCTATATCAATAAATAATATGCACATAAGATATTATGCAGATGCCATGCTAATAAATACTGACTCGTCTCGGTTACTGCCTCGGTTATTCCATTATCATCCTCATTCACCATTTATTATCCAAGTGTAAAAAATATACTTATATCCTGATATTGTTCCGGTATTTTAATACCTTGATAATACCCTTTTCAATTTATTTCCATAAGTCCATTACTTCACATATATATTTTTTTTCCAAAAAATATTTTCCATAAAATAATTATACTTTTCCAAAATATAATTACCATATATTATAAAAATTTCATTTTCCAGAATTCATATATTTATTTCCAGATTTTATTTTCTTTTTTTTTAAAAACGAACTGGGCCAAAAGACTAAGCCCAACCCCAACACCCCTAGGTCCAGGTGCTGAGGCCCAGACCAAGGCAAAGAGCCCAAGTCAACAGCCCACAACCCAAACCCATCGTCACCCTCAGCCTAGGTCCAAGACCCAGACGCGGGTCAACCCGACCCAGCCACGACCCATCCGGGTCAACATCAGTCCACGGGTCGCACACCTCAGAAGAGCTCAACGGCGGCGCGAAGGAAACGGCCGCAGGACGGCGAGACGACGGAGGCAGAGGCGACGCAAGGGAGGCGCGACGAGGCGGCAGCTGCAGGCGGTTGCTGGCGGCGGCTCCGTTTGCTCCAGTCGGTCGTCGAGTGAAGGACGGCGACGGCAGGAGCGAGGGGATACGGAGACGGCGAGCTGGCGACTCTGCTGTGGAAGGAGGCAGAAGGTGATGGCTGCGAGTGTGGTGGTGAGTTTGTCACGGGTGGTGGCGGTTGCAGGTGTGGGAGGAGAAGAAAAGAAAAAGAAAAGAAAAGAAAAGAAAGAAAAGAGAGGAAGGGTGAGACGGTGTCGTGTGGGTTTTGTGTGTGTGTCATGTTTTCTTTTCTGGTTTGGTTGTTCTGTGTAGTTTTTTTTTTACAAGTGCAGGGGAGAAGGCTACTGGAAGTGGATTTTGCAGGTGAAGATGAAGGTGATGGTGTGCACTGGGAAGGCAGAAGAGCACAGTTTTATAGGCAGTGCATTGATACTGGTTAGGCACGTGTAAGACACTGGTGATATAGGAAAGAGGCGGCTCACAGGCTGCATAATTGAGCTGCCTCAATTATGTAGTATTGTGCTGCATGTGAGGTGTGACCCGCCCCGACCAGAAAATAACCAATATACCCCCTTACCTTTATTCTTGGTCCGTTAACTCGAGGTTAAACCCGACTTTTCTGAAGATTCCTGGACCCGAAAAATTCCAACTTTGGTCCGTAAAATCCGCAGAAAAATCCCGAACGTGGGACAAGGCTCGATTTCGGAATCCAATGCTCGAGTTATCATAAATTAATTACCCTAGATTAATTTTAATGGTAATTCACTGTATAAAAATAATTTACGGTACCGGTAAAAACGCAAAAATTACCCCGGTTGTTACACTATAAATAGAGCTTATGTGTTCTTTGTTGGATGCACCTTGAGATACTGAGAAAATTATTCTTCTCCTCCATTGCTCTCTGTTATGTCATTAGATTCTTTGATTTCTCCTCTCTTGTTATTGATCTTGCTGGGTTCATTATATTATTCTTGGTAATTTCTGAGGTCCTGCCATTATAGATAGAAGAACCTGTTGAATCCTGGGGGAACTTTGCCATAGGCAAAATATTCGTTTAGGACAGTGCCCAGCACGCCTCAGGTTATGTGTTCATGTTCCCATTTTTTCCAACAATATATACATAGATAGATAAAATAAAGAGGAGAATTTAATTTGTATTCCGTTACCGAGAAGGATTGCTTAGTCGAAATTGTGCAAAATACAACATAATGCTATATAATGCTAAGCTAACAGCAAAACAGCGACAGACTATTCGACCAAAAAAAAACCGAGAGAGAGAGAGAGACCGACTCTCTTTTAAAAAAAAAAAATAATGAAAGACCAACTTAAAAGCTTCAAGTCTTATAAATAACGTTTTGATTAAATAAAACAAAACAACAAAAACGTGTCCAAAGGTATAGCCCTTCTATTCTTAGCATCCGGAGAGCACTCTCATTGAGATCGATCGACTTTTTGCCAAAAAAAGAAAAAGAAAAAAATTTTCAGTGCGTGGAATCAATTACGGGGTAACTACCGAGGTTGGTATATGTTTAGTTTTTCCTAGCCGTGATGAATTCCCTGAATTTTTTGCTTTGATCCCTAATTTGTTTTTTGTCTTAGAATTATTTAGGAATCCGCCGATAAACTTTCTAGGACATCATGAACACCTCGTAATTTTATTTTTTTTTTGCAGAAATCACTGCTGCAACTTGGACTTTGTACCATGTTATCGCTTATCTCGCAATACTGGTCGGTGTCCAGAGAACGAGAGCAAGATAAAGAGATGGTTAGGAGGCAGCGTTGCCGGGTAGCAATAGAGAATCTTGAAATGGTGGGTATCTAATTTACATAACTGTGTAATCAATGTCTATATCTCTAATTCATTTGGATTCATCTTCCTAATTTTCTTTTTATGTGGTCGTGCAGTGCCTAAGGAGGAATAATAATATTGAGCTTGCTGACTGTATCGGCCAAACGCTAAAGAGGATGGCTGAATACAACTGTGATGGTATGTATAGAAGAGTAAGCTGAAAATTGCTCCTCCCTGCCTCATAGATAACTAAGGGGATTATCGGTAGAGAATTTGATATTTTTCTCGGCCAGATTTCTTAGTCTCTAGTAAATGATTGAGATAAGATAATGCTAAACAAGAAAATTGAACTTATCTGCCTTTGTCAAATTAACTTGCTGATCAATTAAGAAGTTTGGGTGCTAATATCTGTTTGCATTTTTTAAAAAAGATTTTAAGAAAGATTTGAGGATACTGGCCAAAGTACTCCGTGCTGAGTCCGCTGACATCCCAGGAGCCCCCACCAAAGGAGCACGATGTCGGAACTTGAGAATGTTGTATGATGTTGTAAGTGTTCTATGCAAATTTAATTCTAATTATTCTATTGGAGTATTGGTATTTGCCAAAATCAAGGCCCCAAAACGGGTGTTTGTTTATTTATTCTTTAGAAACTAGAATTTGTGAATACAGGTTGAGATTTTACAACATGCAATGCAACACAAGTTTTTACTCGATCGTACAGCCAACTTCTAGCTATTTTATGCTCATAGAAACCTTTCTCTCTTTTTTTCCTGAATTTTGGTTTCATCAAAATAATTATGCCAATTCTTTTATTTGTTTACTTTATCTTCCACTGAAGAATCATCTTTGTTTGGCTTGTTGTATTGCAATGTTGTTTGTCTGGTGTCTTTACTCTGTTTTATTTTCTCACGTATATTTTTGATTATATGCTTCTATCAAGGACAACATCATTTTTTTTGGCGTTTTTTGTCAATCCAAACGACATCTAATTGTGTGGTGTTAGTGAAGGCTCTTTTAACTGCAAAATTTTTACTAGGTTTTTGTTTTTCTTATTTGATCAATGATTGAACATGGTGCTGCTGTTCAGTTCATCACAGGTCGACTTCTTGAGAAAATGACCAACATTGACCATTTCACTAGCATGGTTACAAGTCAGAATTGCGTTGTCATATAGCATGCCAATTTTGAGGCTCTGTTTACTATCTATGTTTGGTATCATTTGGAATCGGAATAGAAATAGAATCCTAATCATTTTGTTATTTGGTATCTCAATGAAAACGGAATTTGAATTATTTTGTTGTTTGGTTGGCAATAATCTAAACATAAATACTAGAATGATAATAATTTAGGATATAAATACTAAAGCTAGGTTGTTTATGATAAAATAAAATGAAACAAAATAGAACAGAATTCTCATTTTTATTTCCATTCTCATTCTTTGTATACCAAACATAGATATGGTTATAGAACTAAAATGCGTACTAGAGGCATATGATATGACTATCTTGCTTTGTGCATCTTTTTCTTTATTTTCCTTTTTCACATGCATCGATCATGTCCTATGATATGCCCATACTATATATATATTTAGTATTAAATTACAAGGAAATCTGCTGAAAACTATTATTTGTAAATTCATTTAAACTAGACCAATCGTCAACTAGTTAACCTAAAAGGATTCTCGACCCAAAAAAAAAAAAAAACTAAAATGTTTCGGTGCAATCCTGTGCGGTTTTAATAATATTGATGACTTACTCCAATACTCACTTTCATCTTTTTACAGTCTGATGACCCTGATGCCCGGAAAATTTACACTGCTGATATGTCTCATCTCAAATGTTCGGGTAAGAATTAAGTGATTTCTTTACTATTATAAGTATCAAAATAGTTTATTTTCAGATTTGTTTACATTTTTTTTAGTATGAAGTAATTTATGGCCTATGCTACTATCTTTTGTACACAAAATTTTGTGTAAAAGATGTGTTTTTTTTTGTGAAATGAGTGTATCCAGGCGAATTATATATCTGTCTTTCTATTTAATACAATATCTAGCTACCATGTGAGTTCAAGTAATTTATCTTAGGTTTTCAATATATTCTAAACCTAGTGGGGCTTTCTTAAAATGTTAAATGTTATTGGATTGCAATACCCGTAATACTTGGCTTTCTTATAGTAATATTCCCTCTTTCGCACCTCACTATTCCAAGATAGTTGTATGAGTTTGGAGCATCATGATCAAAATAATCGAAATTTTAGAATCATTGTCCCAAAAATATCCTCTGATGGTTTGTTTCAGAATCCCCATTGTTGGTTGCCTGCCTCCTCTTTTTCTTTTCGTCTTCCTTGCTGATCCATCTCCTGCGACTCACGATGGCGAATGAATTTTGAACGGGTAAATCGCATATATAGGGTTTGTACTATTTCAAAAGTATCGTTTGGGGGTCTGTACTATTTTTTGTCCCTTTTACGGGTCTGTACTCTTATTTTTCGTTCCTTTTAGGAGTCTCGGGCAGCACCGTTGATGGCGTGGATTGCCCGAGACCCCTAAAAAGAACGAAAAATAAGAGTACAGACCCATAAAAGGGACAAAAAATAGTACAGACCCCCAAACGAAACTTTTGAAATAGTACGGACCCTATAACTTCTCGTCCGGAACTAATAACTCATTATGGCCCTTTTCTTGTTCTCAGTCATTTTCCCTAGGGGTTAGTACATCAGTTTTCTGTTATTTTTTCAAATTTCGAGATAAGAGTGGAGACTGATACTATCCTTTACACCATGTTAAAATAAGAACGAGGAAAAAATTTGAACCAAAACAAGTTCCGGATGAGAATTTATGTCCATTTTCGAATTTACGACAAGAGTTTTATGCTAATTTTCTAAATTTCGAGCTAAGTGTGGAGACTGATACTACCCATTAGACTATGTTCAAATAAGAATGAGGAAAAAAATGGAACAAGTGGATTTTTGGTCCCTGTACTGCCCTCGATTTTGAAATGTCAGCCCTGTACCCTTTTTTTATGGATTTTGGTCCTTGTACTACCCCAAAAATATAGTTTTTGGTCCTGCTGGCCATCGGCCGACCGCCGGAGACACGTATCATCACGTTATTCGTCCACATCATCATGTAGGCCCCACCGACTCAGGTCGGCCTGGGCTTGACCCGAATCATCTAGAAAAACAACCCATCCCCATTTTGAATGGGTCTACACCCATACCAAATATCCTCAATCCATATTATTCCTTTTTTTTCTATTGGGAAAGGATTAATCATCACTTAAAAAAATCACTAATTAACCAATCATCCCTCTCCAATCCAAACAAACAAAACAAAAACAAACCTCTCTGTTTTGCTCCAGTACCTAAAAAATTAAATCACTAATTAATCAACCAACAAGTAATCTCTCTCTCTCTCTCCATGGACAACCACCACCACCGGAGCAACAGCCAACAGCCGCCCCTCCTCCTTCCTTCCTCTACTTCTCCTTTCTTCTCCCTCCTCACTCTCGCGTCACCATCGCCATTGACAGGAGGACCCAGAGGAACTTGCGATCAGAATCCACTAAAGCTTGTACAATCAATGATCTTTTTGCTTCTAAAACCTCACTATCAATCCTAAATCGCTCAAACCCCAAAGCACTACAACAATTGGGGAGCAAAATCCCAGCAAACCCTTCAACGATTCGCTCCACGTCTCTTCTAAATTCCACCAACCCACCTATTCTCTCCGCGACGGCTTTGCAAACAGTGTAAAAGGCGAGGCAAGCTGCCTCAAGGGAGTCGAGAGAGAACCGGGCGGCGATGGATGGGTAGGAAGCTACATGGGCGAGGTGGAAGAGGGTGGCGGCTAGGGCGGCGTTGGGAGGGATGGATTGGGAGGAAGGGGAGTAGTGACAGGGAGAGGAGGTAGTAGAAGTTAGGCTTGGACATGCGGAAGAAGCGGACCCATCTGGGGTCGGCGGAGGAGGAGGAGGAGGCGAGGCGGTGGAAGAAAGGCGTGGGAGGCAGAGGAGGAGAGGGGAAGGGGAGGGAAGAGAGGAGGTTTTCGATGGAGAGGGATTGGGAGGGGAGGAGGCAGAGGTCGTTGTTGAGGAGGAAGGAGTGGGCGGCAGAGGCGGCGGAGGAGAGGAGATAATTGAGGTGGGTCTGGGGAGTGATTTTGGTCTTTCTTGTCCTTTTGCGTTTTGGGTTAGATGTGGTTGCTATTGTGGTGACTATGATGGGTGGTGGTTGGGAGGGTCCAGCGTCGACGGTGGTGGGAGTGGTGGTGATGGTGGCCATGGGTGGAGTAGTAGCAAGAGGAGGAAGATATAGTATTAGCCGGTAAAAAAGTTTTTCTTGTCCCTTCACTTTTTCTTTTTCGCATTTGTTGTCCCTCTTCCTTTTTTTTCACTCAACATGTCCCTAAACTCTCATTTTACCGGGCCACCATGTCCTTCTTACCCCCAGCAGCCGGTTGGTGCCTTGGGGCCCACTTCGGCCGAATTTATTTTTCTTTTTTTCACTTTCTTTCTTTCCTAATTTCCATTTTCCGGAAATTCTTTTTCGGTTTTATGTAATTTGTTTTTTTAGTAAATATAGGTGGGGCCCACGCACGCATTGTCTTGGGAGAACCGTTCGTGGGCGGGAGTTTTGGCGCCCGTTTCGAACGACGTCGCTTAAAATAAACCGCAAGGTAGGCGTTCAATTTTCGTGTCGTATGGAGCGATTAACACGGAACGTCGTCGTCTAATTTAAAATTTGAAACGGGCAGAGAAAACAATGCTATCTGTGTCTGAGTGGCTCATGGGTCCCATGCACGTGGGTTTGTCGGCCATTTGACCGAATCCAAGGCACGCGTTGATTTAGGGCGGGAAATTTACCGCTCAATGAAAGCTGCACCATTTATGTTGATCTTCTTTTTGGTAAGGAATGCTTTATGTCGTTTGGCTTGAAACGAGAAGGGTAGTGTCGTTTTTTACAGATTAATCACATAGAAAAGCACTCGTGTTGGCGAGACTGCGGGTCACTCTCTCACTAACCATTGTGCCTGTGAGTTTTTTAGAGTGAGCTGAGGTTTGATTTGAAGGAAGAAAGTGGAAAAGTGAAAAGCCGATCTGAGTGAGTGACAAAGAACTATTGATTAGAAGAAGAAACAAAGCGGGTCACTCTGTCTCATTGTGCATGTCATCTACAGAGCAAAATTTCGAGTCCAGCTGGGCAGATTCTTCGTAAAGGCTAGTTATGGGCATCTTCACAGAAGATTCGCGTCATTGTCGAATCAGGTTGGTGTTGTCTCTTTTGCTTTGCATGTTTTGGAATGCGCGGTTGTGCTTGTGTGCAACTGTTAGGGATTGGGTGTCGGTGGTGGAATAGGCATGCATATATAGCAGTATCTGGGGTTGGGATTAATTTTTATTTTTGTTGGTTATTGGATTGAATTAGGTAACATGCATCTGTGATGTTGGGTTGTGGTCCATGGATTAAAGTATTGCTACTGTGTGTTTTCTCTAAAGAACGGCTATTGTTTATTGTGAAGATGGTGGGGGTCTGGGTGTATTGTTTTGTAAAAAAGATTCTGTGCATTGTTTTTTAACAAGTTGTCTGCTTGTTGTGGTATAGGTAGTGTGTGATGGCATCAGACGGCGATTTTATAACCTTTAATGTGCATATTGGTGGGGAATTTAGACGGGTACCCCATCTGATGTATGTGGTAAACAGTGTGTAGAAAATACCATATGATGTCGATAAGATTTTCTACCATTCGTTGATGTATGTGTGCTCGAAGTTGGGTTATTTGAATGTGAAGATAATATATTATAGGGTACCGAAGGAGGAAAATGCAAGAAAGGACAGAGACACTACTCTTGAGGAGGAGCTGCACGAGGTCCAGGATAATGACAATTCATGTGGGCCACTAGTAGACTTACTGTTGAAGGAGGATGAGGCAGATATATATGTGGAGCATGGTAAAGAGGACCACCCTTTTTTTGGGGTAGACAACCCTGTGAATGTGGTCAGAAGATTAAATATTCCAGTTCCTGTGTCTTACAATGATGCTGAGGGAGATGAGTTAGATGCGGTTAGGATAAGTGAGGCCTTTGGTTCTGGTCATAGAGGTAAGAGCAGTGAGGGCATGAATAGGGGTGTAAGTGAGAGAGGTGAGAGTAGCAGGGGCATTAATACTAGAGGTGTAAGTGAGAGAGATGAAAGTAACCGGGCCATTAATAGAGGTGTAAGTGAGAGAGGTGAGAGTAGTCTGACAATTAATGAGGTACTGGGTGAGGTTGGTGAGGAGAATGAAGGCTGCCAGTTAAATGTAGGTGGAGAGTAAGACACAGGTGATTCTGATGATGAATATGGAGGTGAAGAAGATGGAGCTGAAGACGATGTAGCTGAAGAAGATGATGCAGCGGAAGAGGAGGATGCAATTGAAGATGAAGATGGATCCAATGCTGATTCAATAGATGAAGCAGAGCACATGTACCATGTCGCATTAGGAGTAGATGCTGACCACGAGATTCGAGACACAGTCGATGCAGATCGTTGGGTCCCTGTCCATGAATTGACAAACAATGAGGACGATGAGCTACAGCTATATAGGAGGCAGCTAAAAGAAACATTAGCAAGGAAAAGAAGGGAAAGGATAAAAAGGAAAGCAGCAACGAAGAGGGCAGCTGAACAGAGGGCAGCAGAGCAGGGGGAAGCTGAACAGGGAGATGCAAATAAGGGTGACAATGACGCAGGTACTCAAACTCACATAGGTGCAGAAGAAGAAGGCAATGAAGCTGGCAGACAAGCAAGGACTAAAAAGGGCAGACAACAAAGGGCTAATGGAAGTGATCATGGCAATGAAGGATCCGCAGAGTTAAATGCATTGGAAGAAGGAATAAGGGACCTACGAAGGCGTGAGTGGAATGAAGATGATTATACCTTCTCAGACAATGAAGGTAGTTTTTTGGATGTACAAGCCAGTGATGGTGAAGGGGAGGTTATGCAGTGGAGGAAGCGAACATCAATGTACTTCAAGCCTGCAGACAAGTCACCTCACTTTCAAGAGGGTATGATATTTACAACCAGAGATCAAGCAAAGCAGGCATTCGACCGTTATACCATCAAGGAGAGGAGGGATATCAAGTGGAAGAAGATAGATAATGACAGATTGAAAGGAAAATGCAAGGTGGCAAATTGTAGATGGTTTGTTCAGGTCACCTACCATAAGCCAAACAAGATATGGGTCATTAGAAAATACCCTTACAAGAAGCACGATTGTGGAGCTGGAAACAAGAGCAGGCGTCTTACAAATAAAGTCATTGCAAGGTATTTGGTGGACAAGTTCGGATCAGCTTCTTAAAATATGAGGCCAACACAGATCCAGGAAGCTGCAAGAAAGAAATTTATGATGAATGGTGGTTGGTGGCAGGCAAAAAATGCAAAGGAAGCAATAAATAAGCATTTCCAAGGTGATGTGCTTCAGGAGTATGTCAGACTTGAGGATTACCTGGAAACATTGAAGGTGACTAACCCGGGAAGCTCTGTTTATTTGGAAACTGAAGAAGGCAGCCATGTATTCAAAAGGCTGTATATATGTTTCCATGCACTAAAAGTTGGATTCAAGACTGGATGCAGGCGTATAATCGGGGTTGATGGTTGCTTTCTGAAGGGATATGTGGGTGGACAACTTCTCACAGCTGTTGGTAGGGACACCAATAATCAAATGTACCCATTGGCATGGGCTGTGGTGCGTGTAGAAAACACCAAAAATTGGAGATGGTTTTTATGGTACCTTATGAAAGATTTGGGAATATATGTTGGGAATGGTCAGGGGTGGACATTCATGTCTGACCAACACAAGGTAATTGAATTTTTTAATTGCACAAATATGGAATGAGTTGTGAGTTCGTGTGTCTTATAACATAGAGTCTGACATGAAATTATATGCTGCAAGGGCTTATTAGAGCTGTAGCAGACCTCTTTCCATATGCTGAACACAGAAGGTGTGCAAGGCATAATATTTGCCAAATGGAGGAAGGCAAATAGAGGGGAAGAGCTGCAGATACATTTCTGAAAGTGTGTTAAAGCCACCATAGTGCAAGAACTGGAAGAGCTTGCTAGTGATTTCGATGAAATTTCAGAACAAGCAAGGAAGGATTTTCTTGAAGCGAATCCCAAGTTGTTTTGTCGAGTCTTTCAAGAGACATGGTGTAAGTCAGAAGTCGTAGACAATAATATGTGTGAGGTCTTCAATTGTTTTATCATTGAGGCTAGAATCAAGGCAATTGTGCCGATGCTGGAAGATATTCGTCGACTAATGATGAGTCAGATTACTTCTAAATAGTTAACGGTTTCTGAGGGGAGATCTGGTTGGAGAAACCAGTTTGGTTCTAGAATCACCCATGAAATTGAGAGGAACAAGGAAATAGCAGCCAATTATTTGGTTCAGCCTAATGGAAGTGGGAAGTATGAGTGCATAGATGGTGTGAATGTCTTTGTAGTGGACAAAAACAAGCGTGAGTGCACATGCAGATCATGGGAACTGACAGGAATTCCCTGTGCACATGCTACTGCTGCTATAAGTCATGATAGGGACAATGTGGAGGACTATGTCAGTAGATGGTACCACAAGGATAACCACATCAACTCCTAGAAATTGTCAATGAACCCTGTTCCTAGAGAACTTTTCTGGAAATGCACTGACAAGCCGGCCATCCAGCCACCTGAGGTTGACACCAAAAGAGGCAGACCTCAGACAAAAAGAATCTGGGAGTTTTGGGAAGGAAAGGGTTCTCAGGTACTACATTGCAGCTTTTTTCTTTGAAATGGACTTGCATTCTTATTACAGTTAATATGTGATAATTTTTTGGTTACCTTACAAACAGAGGAGGTCAAAAATTTCTAGGCAAATACAATGTCAATTGTGCCTGGAGTATGGACACAACATTGCCACATGTAGGAGGAAGCAGGTGAGGCATCCTAAGAATACTGGTATTTTGTATTTTTTGCCACAATGAATGTTGTTGCCCAATATAATTCATGCTTATTCATCTACAACAAGCACAACAAGAGCAAGGCACCACTGGAGCAGCATATCAGAATGCTCATAATGGGTGTGTTGCTAAATCCAGTCACAGAGGCCAAAATATGGTAATCTGTTTTATGCCAAGCTCATATTTCCTATATTGTTTTTGCAAATATTAAAGATTGTTAATGTTCTTTGCTTATATTTCCTATATATTTTTTATAGCCTCGCAATGACCAGGAAAATGCACCTTCATATGTTCCTTTGTCACAACAAACGACTGGGTCTTCTTCCAGGAAGAGGAAGGTAACACATTGTCGCCTATATACACCATATTGTTGTCATAACATTGCATTGTCACCTACATCACATTCTTATGTACCTATTAACAGGCCCGAACAGAACCTGAAGATATAGCCCCTGCAGCACCCCAGTCACCACTTCGCGCTGTAAGGGTGCCAGTTACTAGAAGTGGCAGATTTGCTGAGGTACATGGTAGAACTAACTATACTAATGTCAATTCGGCTATACTGATTCTAATTTGCTTTGTTCTCTATATTTTTTTGCAGCATGAACCACATCCTCAACAGGCTGACATTGTCACTCCTGTTCATTCATCGATTCAATCATCAACTCGTTCATCAGCATAGCCTGTAAGGGTTCCTAACACAAGAAGTGGGAGATTTAGCCAGGTATAATGGATTTGACAATGTTTTAAATAATTATCTATTGTTATCTCTATATTGACATATTTTGCGAACCTTATGTAGGTGCATACTGAGGGTGAATCAGGGAGTAATAATGCACCACCATTTGACAGCAGTCACCCGAATGGCAATCCTATTGATGAGGTAAAACTCCTATCAGTTCTGTGGTAGAGTGTGAGACCATCACTTTGGTTATCAACTTCATCTAATTTCATGCATGCAATGTAGTTAGCTGTGCCATTACAACAACATGTTATGCATCCTACCTGTCAAAATCCTCAAAGACCTAGTAATAGAGGAAGAGTGAGAAGAACTAACAGAAGGTTTAACTTCGGTGAGGGAAGGGGTGTGTTATTTACTGAATCGGGATTCATGGTTGAAAATGTAAGTGTAAGCATGTACATATGCTTATATTCACATTTCTACTACATTAAGGTGGGGAATTTACAAATAATATCTGCTTTTTTTACTCCCATGTAGCATGGTACAAGGTCTCAAAGAATCCACCGTGTGCCTAGTAGCCGAGGCAGACCAAGGATGACAGTGACTGATAGAATGCATGTTCAAAGGATGCGTGATCAAAACACTTCAAATGTCCAAGATAATCCTGAAGGTACATTTTTACTTGACGATGTTTGTTGTACATTGGATCTTATTGATTGGTATGAATACTTTAGATTAATGCACTGTTGCTTCTATTGGCTTACATTGTTGCTTCTTCACTCGGGCATTGCAGAAGCTCCTGAGCTTCCAGTTCTTGCTCGAAATGGCCTTAGGGGCAGAGATAATAGAGAGGCTCACGGTCGAGGAAGAGGTAGACCTGCACAACACGGAAGGAGAAGTGGCACCACTTCCCATTGAAAAGCACTAGGACCTGCAAATCTACCAGTTGGATGCTTCCTGCTTTTGGCGTTTAGATATTGACTGTTGACATTTAGCTAGCATTCAATTCAGCTGCATTCGGATATTTGCCTATGGGAAGCACATTTGATGTTATACTTTTGGGTATTACGCATTTGGATACTTGATGCTTTTGGTGTATTATGCATTTGGATATTTGATGCTTTTGGGGTATTATGCAATTTGGAAATTTGCTTCTGGGCAAGCACATTTCGAAGTAATGTAATGTTTTTGGATATTTCCCTCTGGTCAATTCATGCTTGTAGTTGTCTGCATATTCGATGTATTTGGTTACGCTTATGAATCAAACCTATTTTCTTTCCAGTTGAGGCATTTTTTACCCAATTCAGCTTCTGGACACCAAGAGTTGCTTTCATTGTGAATTCAGCTGAATGGTGCAACATCTTTTGCTTACACCCCTCTTACTCGGTCTTTGTATGATCCACACAACTTAAATACATCAATCTCAACTGAGCTTAAAATTTTTTACCAAAATCAGCTTAAAATTTAGTGCTCCTAACTACCTACTTTCGTTTACCATACACACTCAATATCAAAAACTCTGATCACAACAACAAAAACCAACAAAAACCAATTCAGTTTCCACGGAAATTCATTCAACTTTCTCAATTGACAGGACAATGCTAAACTACTCTAAATTATGAAATTGGGTTTCAACGACATTTCACTGCCATTCATGATGGACAACAACAACCCAGTTCATCAAACAACAACAACCCAAGGCTTCTGAATCCACATGCTTTCATTACTAAAACAACCAACTACCTTACTGATGCAAACTAATAACAATGCAAATTAGTACGAAGCTCAAAGCAAGCATGCTGCGGGGACTCTAAGGCATCGAATTGACCTTTCACCACCAACATCCGCAATGTGTATGCGGATAATGTTCAGCTCTACTTTCAACTTCTGTACCTCTTCTTCCAGTTCGTTATTGCGAATGATGAGTTGCCTCTCCCTATTCCTCAACCCAATCAACAATTGCTGTGCTCTTTCGTCATGCTGCCCGTCCACCCATCTCCAAAACTCACATCTCTTTGAAGCACCGCAGTTGTTAAACCTCCTCCCTGGGTTGTCGTCGCTCCATGAGTACCACCTTGGAGACATCTGCCCACATGAACAAAATATCGCACCCTCGTAATTGTAATCAGGTTTCTGCCCAACGGTTGAAATGATAAAATCCGCATTAATGCGAAGACGACTCCCTGTGCGCTTAGAAGAAATGGATTTGAATGACAGGTTGGATGAAGAAGAAGATTGAGACAAGGTGGAGACGAAAAAACGAATCAGAAGAGAGTTGGAACTTTGGGAATCAAGAATTAGGAATTAGGGTTCTTCAAAATTGAGAAACAAAGAAGGCAACTCTCGTACTTAATAGCTCGATAGAGACAGATGTGAAAATTTATAATTAGATTTTTTATGCGTGCATGGGCCCCACCTATATTTATTAAAAACTAATTACATAAAACGAAAAAGAATTTCCGGAAAATGGAAATTAAGAAAGAAAGAAAGTGAAAAAAAGAAAAATAAATTCGGCCAAAGTGGGCCCCACGAACACGTGTCATCCTCTCGCGCACCAACCGGCTGCTGGGGGTAAGAAGGACATGGTGGCCCGATAAAATGAGAGTTCAGGGACATGTTGAGTGAAAAAAAAGGACGAGGGACAACAAATGTGAAAAAGAATAAGTGAAGGGACAAGAAAAACTTTTTTACCAGTATTAGCCTAGTAGTAGTACTGTTAAATGTTAACAGCCATAAATTGCAGTTACAAATCACCAAATTAATATGAATAACTTAGAGTGTGCTTAGTTATTAAAAATATTTTGTTCACATTTATTCTTATTGGTTGTTATCCAAAAAAATTATTAATACGATAGGGGATTTGTTTAAGTGATGATTAACCCTTTCCCAATAGAAAAAAAGGAATAAAATGGATTGAGGTTGTTTGGTATGGGTGTAGACCCATTCTAAATGGGGACGGGTTGTTTTTCCAGATGATTCAGGTCAAGCCCAGGTCGACCCGGGTCAGTGGGGCCCACATGATAATGTGGGCGAATAACGTGATGACACGTGTCTCTGGCGGTCGGCCGGTGGCCGGCAGGACCAAAAAACATATTTTTTGGGTAATACGAGGACCAAAATCCATAAAAAAAATGGTACAGGGCTGACATTTCAAAATCAAGGGCAGTACAGGGACCAAAAATCCACTTGCTCCGGAAAAAACAATTGAACCAAAATAAGTTCCGGATAAGAAATTATGGTCATTTTCGACTTTACAATAGTTTCCCTAGGGGTTAGTACACGAGTTTTATAAGAATATAGGCCCGTAAAAAGGACAAAAAATAGTACAAACCCCCAGACGATACTTTTGAAATAGTACGGACCCTATATCTGCAATTTACCCAATTTTGAACATAACCTTCTCTAATTTCTATTAGAAACCAATAGCACAATTTCCATAGCACAATTTCCATACACCCGCTTCCACCAGGACTCGGAACCTGGACCTTGGGGTTTAAAAAGAATGCACTACGCTTTACCACTACAATGCTAATTGGTTCTATCCAATTCCTATCTAGGTGATAATGAGTTATCCCTCTTTATTTTACCAGTAACACCTCTCCCACTCATTTGAGAATTTAAAAATTAAAAATAAAGGATCAAATATGACAATTTGCGGGTGAGCTATCATAGATTTATTATCCTTTCTCTTTTGGATATTTCTTTATTTCTTGATTCTTTCTCACGAGGTTGCATTTAGAATGATAATCCCTCTACAAACCAGTTTTTGTGTGAAAGAAGTCAAACAAGGTTAAAATTCTGAACTTAGCTATTGTTTGACAAAATACAAAGTTATTAATTGTTATTTATTCCCTAAAAACTTCTTATTTGATTTCTCAAAAAAGAAAACTTCTCATACTTTGTATAGATTTATGCTTTCCTTGCTAGCCTAAGTAATCATGGAGGGAAATTTTTATTATAAGAATAAAATAAATAATTTATGGAAAGAAATCATTCTAAATTAATAACTACAATTTTCTTTTACCAAAATAAATAAATAAAATTGTTAAATTATAATCTAAACAATTAGAAATAATAAAAAAAAGTCATCCGAACCCAGAAGTAAGATAAAGCTTTGGGTTATGTTTGCAACCCCACATAGATACTATGGCATCCAAACTCTGAAGTAAGATAATGCTTTAGGTTATGTTCGCAACCCCATATAGATATTATGAAAAAAAGTTTATTATATGAATGAAATAAATAAATTATGGGGAAAAAGTCATTCTAAACTAATAAATACAATTGTTATGTACAAAAAAATTGAATTGTTAAATTACAATATCAAAGTTTAGAAATAAATATAAAAAAGCCATTCAAGCCCAAAGGTAACATAAAGCTATGAACTCCACAGAGATATTAAGAAAAAGATCATTTTAAATTAATAGATAGATTAATTGTTAGAACAAATAGAATTGTCAGATTACAACATCAAAAGTTTGGTGAAAAAAAAAAAAAGAAGCCGTCCAAGCCCAAAAACAAGATAAAACTTTAAGTTAAGGATGAATTGGAAGGAGATAATATATTAATGGTCAAAGTAGTTAAGAGTACAAAATACAAGGGAAGGAAAATTTTAGGGTTTTCTATTTTCTCTCCCCCTCTTAGAGAAAACCCTAGATCTATAGATTAGGGTTGCTGCCGAGTTTCTTTACGGCGGTGAGCCCCCACAAAGTTCTTTTCATTTAGTTTCTTTCTATTATGTTTTAGTTGTGTCGGTTTATTCCCAATTTTGTGGGTTTAGTCGCACTTTTTGTGGGTTTATTTTCTCTCCGGTAGGACTTTTTTCACCTTTTTTTGGGTGTTTCAAATAAAATTATGGGAGCCAAAAGCCAGGAGGGAAATTCAACCTACATAATTGTTCTTTATCTACGGCAAAAATTTACCAACAAAGAGATATTTCACCCCACAGGTATGCCTCATCTTCGCCTGGTGGTTTGGTGGTTGTTGCACGCACCATATAGGACATGATGCTCGCGAGAGTAGTGTTCTTTTATAAATGCTCTATTGAAGGAGAAAAATCTCGTTGTGTATCTCTATGTAGTAGATTGAAAAGAATTCTCATGTTAGATTTTTCTTATGCTTTTGTTAGAATAGATATTGACCGGTATATTTTCATATCTTTAGGTCTATTTATATGAATGAAGCATGCTCTTTTTCTCAAAAGAAAAAATATTCAAGGTAGTTAATTCTCTTTGGCATGAATTATATTATATATTTTAATTTTAAGAATGAACTTGCGGAGAAAAAATAAATACACCCTAGAATCTAATGAATATTAATATATGTTTTAAAAAAGCATGAGTTCTCAAATCCCAAAAATAGTTGATGTATAGTGTAGTAGGTTGCCATATAGTATAACCATCTGTATACTTCGTTGATTTCCAGACAATAAAGTTTTAAGTAAATAAAACTTAAAAAAAGGCTTGTTGTTATAAAATAAAAGGTGATTGATGGTATATAATGACTTGATAATGAACTTGATGATTTTGATGAAAAGAAAATAAGAAGAGAGTAAGATATAAGGGAAAAGAATAAAATATAAGGGAGTATAAGGGAGAGAATTCTATTATTTCTAAATGAATGAATATCGTATCTATCACCCTCTATTTATAGGCAATTGGAACAGTGTGAACGGAACAATGTGAACGGTCCAAAATGTGTGGCTACGAGTTGTCATCGGGTTGTCGCCCAGGAGTTGTCATCGGGTTGTCGGCAACGAGTTGTCATCGAGTTGTCCAAGATGGTGGCTAGCAAAGTCTTACTTGTACTGTCTAAGATGGTAGTAAAGTCTTACATATTGTCAACTACAATGAACATTCACTTGATTTATTCATAACACTCCCCCTTGAATGTCATTGTAGAAGATGGGATAGAATATGCTTAGGAAAAACTACTTCGTTAAAAACCTTACCAAGAAAAACCCAGTGGGATAAAAACTTGGTGAAGGGAAAAAGAGTGCAGTGCGTATTCTACTCCCCCTCATTTTGGCCTCCCTTGATGTCTCGAAGTCGTCGCATGCCAATCTTCTTTATCAACTTTTCAAAAGTTGAAGTAGGCAGTGATTTCGTAAAGAGGTCTGCCAAATTTTCACTTGAATGAATCTGTTGAACACAAATATCACCATTCTTTTGGAGATCATGAGTGAAAAAGAATTTTGGTGATATGTGCTTTGTCCGGTCGCCTTTAATGTATCCTTACTTCAATTGGGCAATGCAGGCAGCATTATCTTCATAAATGATTCTTGGAACATTTTTCCCACTATCCAATCCACAAGAATCTCAAATATATTGTGTCATTGATCTTAGCCAAACACACTCTCGACTGGCTTCATGTATGGCTACAATTTCTGCATTATTTGAAGAAGTGGCAACAATACTTTGCTTTGTGGATCGCCACAATATAGCAGTTCCTCCACAGGTAAATAAGTAGCCTGTTTGTGACCGAGCTTTATGTGGATTAGATAAATAACTTGAATCTGCATAACCAATTAGATCGGGTTTGGACCCAGACAAATAAAATAATCCCATATCCATTGTACCCCAAAGATATCAAAAAATTTGTTTTATCCCATTCCAATGTCTACGAGTTGGAGCAGAACTATATCTTGCTAATAAGCTGACAACAAAAGATATATCAGGCCTTGTATTAGTAGCAAGATACATTAAAGCCCCAATCGCACTGAGATATGGTACTTCCGGACCAAGAATCTCTTCATTATCTTCTCGAGGTCTAAAAATATCTTTCTTTTGACTAAGTGACCTCACAACCATCGGGGTACTTGTTGGATGCGCTTTGTCCATATACAATCTTTTCAATACATTCTCGGTATAATGTGTTTGATGGACAAAGATCCCATTTTCTAAATGGGCAATTTGAAGACCTAGACAGAGTTTTGTCTTTCCAAGGTCTTTCATCTCAAATTCTTTCTTTAAACAATGCACGGCTTTGGAAACTTCTTCAGGAGTTCCAATAATATTTAAATCATCAACATAAACAGTAATGATGACATATTCATGCATGGACCTTTTAATAAAAACACATGGACATATGGAATCATTATTGAAACCTTCTTTTACCAAGTATTCACTGAGACGATTATACCACATACGTCCAGATTGCTTCAAGCCATATAAAGATCTTTTCAATTTAATTGAGTATATATCCCGGGAATTAGTTGCTTCGAGCAACTTGAGTCCTTCAAGGACTCTCATGTATATATCATGGCTTATAGGTCCATAGAGATAGGCTGTAAAAACATCTATTAGACGCATTTCTAATTTTTCATGTACTGCCAGACTAATTAGATACCGAAAAGTTATTGCATCCACCACAAGGGAGTATGTCTCCTCATAATCAATACTAGGTCGTTGAGTAAAACCTTGTGCGACAAGCCGTGCTTTATATCTCACTATTTCATTTTTCTCATTTCTTTTCCGCACAAATACCCATTTGTAACCGACCGGTTTTACACCATCAGGTGTTGGGACTACAGGCCCAAAAAATTCTCGCTTCATGAGCGAGTCTAACTCAGCCTTAATTGCGTCTCTCCATTTTGGCCAATCATTTCTACACCGGCATTCATCAATTGATTTAGGCTCATGATCCTCATTTCCTTCCATAATATTTAGCGCTACATTATAAGCAAATATTCCGTCGACGGTTATTTCACATCGATTCCATCTTGTTCCTAACATGATATAGTTGATTGAGATCTCATCATTTTGATTTATTTCAGGTACCTGAGTTACTTCTGGAACATTACAATTTATGTCAGGAACCTCTTCTGGAGGATTATCCTCTTCTTGAGGATTTTCACTTTGAACCTCTGTAGGAGGTTTTATTACCTCGTTTGTCGAGGATTTCTATCTTTGGAACCGAGTGGTCTGCCACGCTTCTGGCATACTTTTGATTCATTTGCAATCTTTGGTGTCCTTCGGGGACATCAATTCTAGCAGGAGCATTTGCAGCTGGTACATGAGATTTGGTCACTCTATTGATGTCAGTAAAAGCGTCTGGGAATTGATTTGCTATATTTTGCAAATGAATTATCTTTTGAACTTCAAGTTCACACTGATTTGTTCGAGGATCAACACTTGATAATGATATAGCATTCCATTTAATTTCTTTATCCAGCTGCTTATTTTCTCCCCTTAATGTTGGATAAACATTTTCATCAAAATGACAATTAGCGAACCTTGCTGTAAATAAATCTCTAATTATTGGTTCCAAATATTTTATAATTGATGGAGATTCATATCCAATATATATCCCCAATCTTCTTTGAGGACCCATTTTAGTTCTCTGTGGTGGAGCAATTGGCACATATACTGCACAACCAAAAGTCCAAAGATGGGAGATATGAGGTTCGTGACCATGAACCAATTGAATAAGGGAGTGCTTATGATAGCTTATTGGCCTGATGCGCACAAGTGCTGCTGCATGCAAAATAGCATGTCCCCAGGCAGTAACGGGGAGTTTACATCTCATCAATAATGGCCTAGCAATCAATTGGAGGCGTTTGATCAACGATTCTGCAAGACCGTTTTGGGTATAAACATGAGCTACAGGAAGTTCAACCACAATTCCAATTGACATACAATAGTCGTTGAACGCCTTAGAGGTGAATTCAGCAGCATTATCAAGACGTATACTCTTGATTGCATGATCAGGGAAGTGTGCCCGCAATTTGATCAATTGGGACAATAAGCACGCAAATGCCAAATTGCGTGAGGACAACAAACACACATGGGACCATCTAGTTGATGCATCAATTAAAACCATAAAATATCTAAATGGTCCACACAGTGGATGTATAGGTTTACATATATCTCCCTGAATTCTTTCCAAAAATGTTGGTGATTCAGAATCAACTTTATCATATGAAGGCCGGATAATTAATTTTCCTTGTGAACAAGCAGTACATGAAAATTCATTGGATTGAAAAATCTTCTGGTTTTTCAGTGGATGACCAAATGAATTTTCAATAATTCTGCGCATCATTATTGATTCGGGATGGCCCAACCAGTCATGCCAAATTTTTAACTCATTAATCAGCTTCAGGCTGGTGCCTGCTTCTGGCTGGGCACAATAACTTTCAATGACTCGAATATTTGTGTAGTACAATCTAGAGGACAATACAGGTAATCTTTCCACAATTTGTTTATTACCTGTAGTAGTAACTTTTGTAATGCAGAGATATTCAGCATCTCTTTCATTCATTGTCTCAATATGATATCCATTTAAACGGATATCCTTAAAACTCAACAAATTTCTTTGAGACTTTGAAGAGAACAAAGCATTTTCAATGATTATTTTTGTTCCTTTTGGTAGTAAAATTTGAGCTCTTCCGGAGCCTTCAATTATTTTTCTACTACCAGAAATTGCACTAACATATGCCTTTTCAAATTTCAAAGTAAAGAAATATTTTCGTTCAGTAAATACGGAATGAGTTGTTGCACTGTCTGCTAGACAGATATCTGAGTCATTGTTCTTGGAACCATATAGTTGAATGTCCATATCTTAATAAAAAAAATAAAATAGGTATAAGAAAATAATACTGAACTAAAATTTATTTCAAATTAAAGAAAACATTAACAACATTAATAGAAATAAACAACAAATAAGAACATAATTGTAAAATACAAAGAAACTGATAACAAATTTATTCTTGCTTCATTTTATTACTTGCATCTTCTGGATTAGCAAGATAATTATCAATGTCCTGGAATGAGTCTGTGTGGAAGGCAGCATCTTGGTCATCATCTTGAACAAAATTTGTTTCAGCAACTTTATTTTTTCCTTCCAAAGATGATTGGTAAAGTTCTACCAAGTGCTTCGCTGTCCGGCATGTCCGTGACCAATGACCTGTCATGTCACATCGATAGCAGGCTGTCTCATGATTTTTCTTATCATGATATTTGGCATCATTCATATGCTTTCCTTTAGCCTTGCCAATATTACGGTCACGGTAATTAAAATTGTTCCTTCCACGTCCACGCCCACGTCCCCAGCCATGACCTTTTCCACGGCCATGACCAGAATTATCATGTATTGTTGCATTCGCTTCAGGGAATGGAGCAGAAGCAGTGGGACGAGACTCGTGATTTTTCATCAACAGTTCGTTATTTTGTTCGGCCACAAGAAGGCATGAAATTAAATCAGAATATCTTGTGAAACCTTTTTCACGATACTGCTGCTGCAGGAGCACATTGGATGCATGAAAAGTGGAGAATGTTTTCTCTAACATATCAACATCAGTAACACTTTCTCCACATAGTTTTAACTGAGAGCTTATTCGAAACATAGCTGAATTATATTCATGCACAGATTTAAAATCTTGCAGTCTCAGATGCATCCACTCGTAACAAGCTTTTGGAAGTATGACCATCTTCAAGTGATAATATCTTTCTTTCAAATTTTTCCAAAGATCTGCAGGATCTTTGACAGTAAGATACTCCGTCTTTGGATTATCATGAAGATTATGACGGAGAAAGATTATGGCTTTTGCCTTATCTTGACCAGATACAGCTTTTGCATTATCTTAACTAGTCCCTTCTTTATCTTGAATAGAGACAGCTTTTGCCTTATCTTGTGGAGATTTTATGGTATCTCCCAGGCCCATAGCGTCTAAATGCATTTCTGCATCTAGTGCCCATGACAGATAATTTCTTTTGGAAATATCAAGGGCTTCAACTTCAAGTTTTGCAAGGTTTGCCATTATAACAGTAAAGAAATATATAAAAATAAATATAAAGAGAAGTAAAATAATTATATAAGTATATAAGCTTACTCGATAAAGGCGGCTTAGCCGGCCAGCAAATAAAACAAGGCGGCTTTGCCGGCCAACAAAGACATAAGGCGGCTTAGCCGGCCAATGTTGAATTTTGAGCAAATAAACAAATGCGGATTAAAAAGATTTAGAAATGATTACCTTAATAGGGTAGAGACTCGTGCTGATAACGTGTTATAAAATAAAAGGTGATTGATGGCATATAATGACTTGATAATGAACTTGATGATTTTGATGAAAAAAAAATAAGAAGAGAGTAAGATATAAGGGAAGAGAATAAGATATAAAGGAGTATAAGGGGGAGAATTCTATTATTTCTGAATGAATGAATATCACATCTATCACCCTCTATTTATAGGCAATTGGAACTGTGTGAACGGAATAATGTGATAGGTCCAAAATGTGCGGCTACGAGTTGTCATCGGGTTGTCGGCCACGAGTCGTCATCGAGTTGTCCAAGATGCTGGCTAACAAAGTCTTACTTGTACTGTCCAAGATAGTAGTAAAGTCTTACATATTGTCAACTACAATGAACATTCACTTGATTTATTCATAACACTTGTTCGTTTTATGGAGTGTGAATTAAGTTATCTTGATTTTGGATCTTATTCGAACATTTGAGTTTTAGTTAATATCAACCTTATCTAACCAATCAGGTTAACCATCTCTTATCTAATCCAATATACACCAAGATCATGAGAATGTGACATTTAGCACAAGACAATTGACATCTGGCCAAATACAAAGAAAAAAAATTAAAAATGGGTCTTAATGGAAACAAATTTATTAGCTGAAATCATGGCTAATTAATCATTGGCTAATAAATCATGTTAAGGTCACCTAATTAGATTCCTTAAAAGAAATCAGACATTAATATCAAAACAAATTTGAAAGTTAAAAGCTATAGGAAAACCGCTAGAAACTGAAGAAAAAAAAAAGGAATAAACAACTGGAAATATTTGGAACAACTATTAAAGGGTAGGGACATAATTCCCAATTATGTAGAATTAATGTGTCAAGCAAATTGATTAGCAAACATTAAAATTTAAAAATTGAATGGCTAGAAACGGGAAAAAGTGAAATTCAAATGCTCCAAATTAATACAAAATAAATAGGAAATTTGACCATATTAATTTTCAATAATTGTGAAAAACAATACCCTAACAACTATAAAAGGTAAATACACTACCACCCTCAAATCTCTATTTGGTCTGAAACTCAACTACGTCAAAATTCAATCCTCCCTGACAAGGTAAGGAAACCTTTATTCTATATCTAATAATAATTTTAATTTCATTTGAGATTTACTATGAATTATATCTATTGAATCATCCATTTTAAATCTTTAATTCCTACAGGCGTGCTCAATTCACCGAAAATTTAATCCTCCCAAAGCAGGTAAGTAAATCTTCATTCTATAACTAGCATTATTTTATTCTACAATTTAATTCACCATATTTGATTTTAAAAGGTCTTTTCGGCTATTATATATATAGGCTACCTTTCAAAAACTAGGAATTCACAACAGAACTTTTTTGGTTGCGTGCCCAATAGACTATTAGGAGAAGTAGAATGCTAATAGACAACATGAAGGAAAGGAAAAAAACATAGACCACATAGACTATTATGAACCTTTTTGGTTACATGCCTTCTATTGTTTCTCCAAAACCATTAATATTTTTTTAAAAAATTAACTATTCCCCTCATATATGTGTTGTATTTCCAATTTTCTATTTTTATCCAACATTCTTTCAACATATTTAAATATTTAAATATTACCAAACCATTACTATTTGGAAACAATTCCATAGTGATCTATATACACCCCAAACAAACAAAAATTATCACATGGATAGCGAACTAGTTAAGTTAATAATTCCAACTTACAAGGTATGGACCATCTCTCTTGATGGGTAATCCATAAATATTATCTTAAATATTATCTTAATTATGAATTTTATGTGTGATATAAGTTTCTTTTTATACATAAAAAAAAAACTAAAACTACTGTGATATATGTTTTTTTTTTGACATGTTGGTAACAGCTCATTGAATTCTTGATCTTCTTTTAAATTATGATTGTTTAAAACAGACCGAGCTTCACTTTTTTTTTGGTAAGAATGGTAGCTCAAGGCCTATATTATGAGGAATTACGATATAGGAATACGGCATGGACGTGCCATGTTCATAGTGTCAGCATGTAAAAAAGAAAGACAAGTTACAGGAGGGGAATCCAAAAGATAGGAACCAATATTATAGGTTTGACCCAGATGAGCTAAGCAATCTGCAACCGCATTACCCTCGCGGTAAACATGTCGAAGCTGAACATCCCAGTCCCTGGTGAGCCACTGTTGAATAGTCCGGATGAATGCTACACAACCCAGGGTAGATTGTCGGCGACCATGCACCATCTCCACTACTTGTTGCGAGTCCGATTCGACCACAAGTTTCCGACCACCAAGCTGCCAGGCCATCGAAAGACCATCCAATAAGCCCCAACATTCTGCCATGTCAGCATTCCCTGTGCCTCTATGGTGGGTGAACCCACTAATCCATGTACCATTAGAGTTTCGAAGCACTCCACCACAAGAAATCCGGGACGATGTCGCGTCACAGGCCCCATCCACATTGAGTTTCCACCAACCAGGGCTGGGGGCGCTCCAACTAATAAACCGCTCGACTCGTGTTGGCCGAGAAGGGTGGAGCATGGTAGACTGAGACCTAAAAATTGCCGAGAACTCAGAGGTCTGCCTCAAAATGAAGCCACTGCAATCAGGAAAAAGCCCATCAAGGTTCTCAAAAACTAAAGTGTTACGCCACTTCCACAGCCACCAGAGTGTTGTGGCGAAGAGAGGTTCCCAAGATAGCCCCTGAACTCGCTGGCGGGGTTGGACAATGTTCCAGAACAGCCAATCCTGTAGAGGAAGTGCAAAGAATTGCTGGACACATTGTGCAGGAAGAAGAGCCTTCCATACCAGCGAAACTCGTTGACAGTCTCGTAGAGCATGTAGAATAGATTCAGAATGCAAGTGGCAGCGAGGACAGTTATCATCCTGAGCAATATGTCTTCGAACCCGTTTGCCATTAGTCATTATACTCTCCTTGGCAACAGACCACAAAAAGGTGCAGATACGATAAGGTACCTTGATTCACCACAGCCGCCTCCATAGTGCAGAGCTCTCCCCCTCTGGCGAGACTACTCGATAGGCACTTCAAGCAGTGCAAAGACCAGAAGGGTCAGGTGTCCAGGCTACGGAATCTGGACCACAAATAGGGGAAAGGGGAAGCATGCTTGCCAATTTCAACTTAACATCTGGAGAAATGTATGGGTCAATTAACTCCCAGTTCCAACTACCTTGTGTAGTGACAAAGTAAGACACTGGGAGCTCCAGCTAGGTATCTGGCAATTGAGTAGAAGTAAGTGTACACAAGGAGGGTACCCCAAAGACCCAAGGATCGCTCCAGAATTTAATATGAGCGCCATCACCCAAGACCCACATAATACCTTTCAAAATCAACTCCCAAACTCCACTAATACTGCGCCAAATTGGAGACATGCACTTTTTCTTCTTGACTATTGGAACCACCCCATCACCGGCTTTGTACTTAGCCTTTAGTACCCTGACCCACAATGCTTGCGGTTTAGAGATAAGGGACCATGCCAGCTTCATCAGCAAGGCATCATTATGCAGATTTAACTGCCTCAGACCCAGACCTCCATGTTGCTTGCTACGACATACAGAGTCCCATCGGACGAGGGACATACGCCACCTAGAATCCGTCGAACCCCAGAGAAAGGACCGAGTTTTCTTGTCTAAGTTAGTACAGACAGTAGCAGGGACCCTCATGGTTTGCATAACATACGTAGGTAGAGCTTGAAGCACCGATTGAGCAAGGGTAAGCCTACCCGCAAAAGAGAGGGTAGATGCTTTCTAGCCCGCCAATTTACTGTCCAAGGCATCCTCCATAAACCGAAAATGGGAGCAGACAGTCCTACCATGGATTAGATTAATTCCGAGGTAGCGACCCAGGTCAGAGGTTAATGAGAAACCCAGCTCCTAGCTAATGATACTCTGCGTTTCCTCCGGGACCCCTTTAGAGAAGAAAATCCTGGATTTTTCTAAATTGACACGCTGCCCAGATGCTCCACAAAAAGAATCCAGAACTGACTGGATGATCTCAACCTGTCTAGTATTGGCCTCCGCAAACAATATTAAATCGTCAGCAAAGAAAACATGGGAGAGGGAGGGCCCCGACTGACCAAAAGTGAGTGGTTTCCATGAACCCGCTTCCACCGAAACATCAATCAGGTGAGCAAGACATTCCATGCAGAGAACAAATAGGTAAGGAGAGAGAGGATCCCCCTATCTAATACCCCGAGAAGGCCGGAAAGACTCAGACACTGAACCATTCCATTGGATTTGCATAGTGGCAGATCTAAGGCAAAACATAATAAGCTCAATCATATCACCTGGAAAACCATTGGCTTGCAGAGTGTCCCTAACAAAGGACCAACGAATCCGATCATATGCTTTCTCGAGATCAATCTTCAATGCCATAAACCCTAGTGGAGATGACTGTGAGCCCATAGTATGAATGGCTTCCTGTACCAAAACAATATTGTCTGTGATCTGTCGTCCAGGGACAAAGCTAGCCTGATTGGGCCCTACAAGGAAATCCATCAAAGGACGCAATCTATTAGCAATAATCTTAGTAATGAGTTTAAATGACACATTACAAAGGCTTATCGGCCGGAATTGCTTGATAGTCTCCGGATGCTGCACTTTAGGAATGAGGACTAGCAGGGTCTGATTATGTAGTTCATCAAATCGTTTACTAGCAAAGGCTGCTTGTATAAAACGGCAAACAGAATTGCCTACCAAGTCCCAATGACGCTGGTAAAATCCAGCATGGAATCCATCTAGCCCCGGAGCTTTCCGAGCACCCATCATAAACAATGCCGCTTTAATATCCTCTTCCGACACCGACATAGACAAAGCATCCAATGATGGAGCTGCCAGTGGCGGGAATCGGCTCGAAATAGGCAGACTGTCAACCACCCTGGCATCCTCTGTATATAAAGCCTTGAAAAACTCGACCGCCAGACCTTGCATCTGAGACTCGTCAGAGATGCCACCCAATTAGTTCTCGATTTTTGGAACCACAAAAGTTCCTCTTGAGCCAACACACTATCATATTCCTTGCGAAGCTGCCATGATAATCTCCTCAAGTGTCGCCTGTCATCTCGGTCTCTGGCTTTGTCAATCCTTGCCAATCGAGCAAGCAATCGAAGTTTACGTTTTAAGATATGTCCAAAGACATTCTCGTTCTAATCCTGAAGCATATTCGTGAGAGAATCAGTGGCATCTCTTAACGGAGAATCACCTTGCCAGTTGTTATGTACCACATCCTGGAACCCTTGATGCAACAACCAAGCACTCTGGAACCGGAAAAGTTTTGGCGGACCCTGATCTTTCCCGTCCTTCATCAAATTGAATCCGCCATTCAGCATTAGCCACTGCACGGTCAAGCCGTTCTCGAACACCCCGACGCTCCCAAGTAAAACAAGAACCCACAAACCCAAGGTCAATGAGTCCACAATCATTAAGACATTCCGAGAAGGCTCGGCATGTGGAGGGAATAACCGGGGCACCACCCGCTTTCTCCAAATCATCAACAAGTGCATTGAAATCACCTGCAGCCAACCAAGGGGCCTGCGTGCGACTAGAAATATCGCGTAGACCTTGCCACAATTCCATGCGTGTGGCAGTTGCCGGACTACCATATACCGCGGTAAAAAACCACGACGCACCATCCACCATGTTAACCTCCACATGAATAAATTGTCGATGAATCTGCACTGAGTTAATCAGATTACTATCACCATTCCATAAAATCCAGATCCCCCCAGAAAAACCTACCGCATCACTCCTTATACTCCAGTCAAACCTTAACTTCCGTATTGACTTATTAGCTTCATCCCCACTAATCCACGTCTCAAGTAAGACTAAAATCTGGGGTCGATGTTGTGAAACCATATCCCTAGCTGCTCGCTCGAACTCATCACTCTTAGCACCTTGACAATTCCAAGTAATGATGGAAAATTGATTCATTAAAAAATAAGGGATAGGTAACTACAACAGATAATACCTAAGCGAGAGGAGTGGGGGGATTTTCCCCATCGTCCATGTGCTCGGTCACCGTCTCCACACCTTGCATGGAGTCATCCATCTCAACCTGACGCACGTCAGGTGCTGTACCTCCCTCCGGATTTGCGACAGGGGCAGGAGCTCCGGAAAAAACAAACTGTTGTTGTCCACCTGATGATGTAGTAGAATCCTTTGCCTTATGACCCCTGGCTGCAGAATCAAAAGCAACTTGTAACGGTCCGGTTGGATGTGAGGTCCCCGCTGCAGTCTTGCCCCGTGAAGAAGCATTTGGACTTGCCACCCCAATTAGAGGGCCACCCGTAGGAAACAAAGGAGTGTCCGCAGCCTTAGCTCCGGATGAGGCCAATTCCATCGAGCGTCGCAAGAGCATAGGCCAAAGAGACTCCTCAGAAGTGGACTTAGAAGGGTCTTTCACCGAAGTATGTAATGTAGTAACCGCACTAGTACCTTTAGAACCAGTTTGTTTACGTGGGGTTGGCCCTTTCTTCTTGCCTGATGCACTGGCTTCAGTTCGAGCATGCTTCAAGACTACCGCCTCCCCAGTAACTACTGTCCCTCTATTACCAACCGAAAGTGTACTGGATCCGTCAAGGGGCCCCTCGCTCCCATCATCCATTGAAGCTAGTACATTAAATCTTGAACCACCCCCTGGACCGTCACTGGCATTACGAATACTCGGGGAGGCCCGGGGTTGTCTTGGAGGTCTAGACGCCCTTTGTGGTGCTTGCATCCACGGTCCGAATTTTCCTTCTCCTTCTGGGTCAACCCTGGAGCCATCCAGCTCCATCTCCTCTCCTGGTACAGCAACCTGAGGGGTCTCCTTTGCAGCATTCTCACCAGTCATCACAGGACCCTGATTCGGCTTACCTTGTTGTCGCATAGGGCAAGTAAATACATTGTGAGTGGCTCTGCCACAATGGAAACACAATTGGGGCAGGCCTTCGTATACCACATTATACCATTCCCCATCCACAGCTACCATAGAGCACAGGGGCTTAGTCAGGTCAATGTTACACGCGATCCGTGCAAACTTGCCGCGATCAGCTTCTTGCGTGCTTACACAAATACGGATAACAGACCCTATTTCATTACCCAGCGTGCGGAGGAGGCTGTTATGATATAACCAACAGTGTAGCTCAGGTATCTGGATCCAGGCCACCACAGAGCCAATGGAGTTCTGGGATGGCTTGAAATTAGGGCGCCATGTTTCCACCGTCAAATAATGCCCAAAAATCATCCATGGACCATCAGTGAGTGCGTGGAGATAATCACCATGACTGGCAAATTTCATATAATAATAATTATTCTCCAAATCGATTACCTTAATAGAAGAAGATAATTGCCACAGAGTCTTGAGGCGGTTACATAACACCGTATACCCTATTCTCCAGCCCCACAACTTCACAATCAACGTACTCTCCCATCGGCGATGCAGTTCAGATCGAAACCGATCCGAGATGTGCACCATCGGGCCTTTGTCGTAGTGGGTCACCGTGATGTCTCCCTCCTCAATGTCAAAGGAAGTATCAATTCGTGGAGCGTCAGCCTTATGGGAAGCGCTTGGAGTAAAGAGGCGATCTTTATAAGACGACTGACCTAGAGTAGGATGGTCCACAGGAGGAAACAGGGGTCGTTGAGCAGTCGGATCCGGGTGAGATTGAGGTTCGCTGTCTGGAGGCACCGGAGGAGGAGCAGAGCTAGGCAGCCCTAGCGGCTGTGAGGGGGTTGCCATGCAAACCCTAAGAGAAACTTAGAGCTTACGAAAATGTCGGAGCGTGATCAAATATATATATAATGGTATATTGACAGACCGAGCTTCACTTTAGCATTCACATCTCAGCTTCAACCACACTACCACAGTTTATGCAGTGGGTCTAAAAGGAAGTGAAAAGTTCAAGTCATTTGTGGGCTCCCAGTGGTGCTCTTCACTGCATCAGCAGCATCTTGGGCTTTTAGCTTCCATACCAGCCTGTGCCATAAAAATTCATCTTTTTTGATGAGACATAAAAAATTCACCTTAATTCCAGGATCAAGAAGCACCAAAATAAACACCAACCATAGTGAGAGGAATGAACACGGTCATGAATCATGACACAATTTTTTTTCGTTGGAAGGGTTAACTATTCAAATTCTGGAACCTATAAACCGGAGTTGATTTTAGAGATTAAAACCGGCATTAACTCACTGATGAGTGACTTACGATACGTTCTTAATTTTGAAAATTTAAATTATTTATATAAATATAATGTTAAACTAAGAGGTGAATGGGAGAACCTCTTGGCATGATTCCTTGGCAGATTGGGCAGCATGATTAGCCTTGTCCTCCTCCTGGCTGCACTTTACCTGAAAGAAAACAATAACATTAACACTCCATTACGATCACCCAATTACAAAATAAACAATGCCGCACATGATTAAGTTATTTCTGTTCATCAATAACCAAATCGGAATGTTTTAATATTGATTTTATATGCATCCTATAAGATTTTTCTGACCAACTCGTCATCGACTTATTAAAGATTGCAAAGGTATGGTGTACATGGGTAACATGGCTAGGAAAAAGTGTGGATTAACCTTTAGCAGCCGAGGCTTAGAGTGCGAGGATTGGGCTGGAAAAAGGTCGTTTTTTGGGGTATGGAAACTTAATTGTAGTTACCGACTCCCTTGTTGATGCTTAGGTCTTATACATGACTGGGCTATATGATTTTTTGATGAAGTCCACTTAAAATTACTGGGCTGAAACGTTTTGTTTTAACTGGCTTTGGGGTCCTTTTTGGGCTTTAGATAACATATTGCTTTTGAGCCCATGTTCTTTTGTTTTATTTTCCAGCCCAATTAAGTTGAAGTGCTGCGTTTCATTCACATCTGCTAGGCTCTTTAAATGTGGCTATTAACAAACATTTCAGTTCTTGTTATAAAATAAAGTATAATACAGTATGAATACTATTTGTACATACCTCATTTATATATATATATGTGTGTATATAAGAAGAAATGTGAATGAAAAATTGTGAACTGGGTCATTACCCGTTAACTCCTCCTCCTCTCAAACTTTCTTCTTGATTTCTTTTTCTCCATGAATTCAAAACTCAATTCCAATTGTTCATAACACGTTATCAGCACGAACGTACTCTACCCGATCATCCATTCGTTTTGCAGTGTTGTGCAGAAAAAAAATGAATGAAAAAAGAGAGGTAGAAGGTGGTTCGGGTTATTGTTCACCCGTAAGGGTTCCCGGCCGAATTCAGTCTCACCGCCGCCACCACCGGCATCTTCACGTCGTCGCCGACCGAACGGTGTTTCCTCCGCCTCCCTCCTGCGCCCGACGCGCTGCCAACAGCCTTCGACCCGACTGCAGACCCGGATCCGTTTCCTCTTCACTCGGGTCTGTCCTCCTCCTTCACATACACCGGCGGCTGCTCCTCCCTCCACTGGTAGCGCTACCACCTCAGACGCCACCGGCCATGCTCCTACCGCCGCTAGCCGCAGCAGCCCTCTTGTCACCGACGGCGACGAATGGGTGAACGGTAAACGGCAAAATTTTTTTTTTTCCTTTCTTTGGTTTATTTACTGGATTTTTTTTTTGTGTTTTTGTTTGGATTGATTGATTGTTTTTGTGATGAATTGTGTGTATTGTATGATGTTGGTTAATTTTTGGTATTGATGGCGAGTGAGTTGTGTTGTTTGCTGTGTTTTTGGAGTTGTCGGGTGAACAGTTTTCGCCGGATTTCCGGCGTGAACAGTGTTGGCATGGTTTTGTGGTGCTTTCTTGTGGTGGTTTGGTATTTGTGATTGGTTTGTTGTCTTGGAGGCGTGGCTTGTGTGTGTTTGTTTGGTAAGAAATAGTAAACAGGGAATTGGCTGAATTGGGAAGAAGTGTGAACAGTGTTTCCGGCGAGGCGTGAACAGCGTTTCCGGCGTGAACAGTGTTTCCGGGAAACGAAACTTTAGGTAAATCCCGAGCCTTTGGCCCATATACATACCTAACGGACCTTTGGACCTTTTGGATTATTAATGAACCCGGACCGGATTTTAAACGGTTATAATTAAACAATTGGTTAATTTAATTTTACTTATGATTTTATTTTATGCCTTGTTTCTATTTAATTTATGTCTTATTTTTATTACGATTGGGGCAACCGTGAATAATGTTTTTGGTCAGAATCCGGCAAACCCAGAAGCGTTTGGCCGGAATTTTGATGCCTCGGCAAAAATGATCCGGCACCGTGAATAGAAATTTCCGACGACCGTGAATAGAAATTTCCGGCGACCGTGAATAGTGATTTTGGCCGGAATTTGAAACTTCGAATTTTTCCCCGGCAAAGCCCGGAAGACCGTTATATTTATTATATTCTTATTTATTGGCCGGCTAAGCCGCCTCTATCGTATAAGCGTATTATATATGTTATTGCTGAAAGATTTATCGAGTAAGCATACTTTCTGTTTTTATTTAAAGTCCGATTGGGCTATATAAAAGGCCCATTATTCATTTAATGGCCGGCTAAGCCGCCTATTTCTTTACGTTTTAATTGGGCTCGTGTAAGGCCCATCACATTTAATTTTCAGTAATTTAATTTTTATTGGGCTACTTAATAAAAGGCCCATTGCATTTAATTTCTAGCCATTTATTTTTAATTGGGCTATAATAGGGTCCATTGTATTTAATTTTCTCGTCTTTAATTTTACTTATGGGCTCGGACTAGGCCCATTATTTTAATTTCCTGCCATTTACTTTACTTGGGGTAATTAACATAAGGCCCCTTGCTTATTTATTTTAATTAAGCATTTATTTGAATTTGAGGCTCATAAAATTTTTCGGAAGAAACTTATAATGGGCACTAAATGCGAAAATGCATTTCAATAAGAATAGTTCGAAAGACTAAATGTAAGAGTCCAGAAGACTTGGGAAAAGAAAAAATACAACGAAGACTGGAAGTCTTACCGTTCAAAAGATCCTGAAGATCATTCAAGGAAAATCGAAAATAAAAACTATTACCACCAGAAGATGGAAATTATATGACCACCAGAAAGTGGATAATATACTTGCTTACCCTTAAGGAGCAATTTATTTTATCTTAACTTTATTTTATGTTCAGTTTAAATTAATTCGCATTGCAATTTTTTTTTTATTTACTTTTCAGTACTTTATAATTGTTTCTTAGAATAATGCCTGAAGCATTAGTCTCGAAGACAATGCAAAATTGACATCCACAGGGGGAGAATTATAAGTGTGGATGTCAATATAACACATTATGACATCTTGAAATGAAAAATGATTAACACGCTCCAGAAGAGCATAAATTCGAATATGTTCCTGAAGAACGCATGTTTTAATATGATCTAGAAGATCGTATATTTACGCGAGTACAGACACCCCCGGTAATAAAAGCAATAATCATGGATACCGTCGAATTGGCTCTGCTCCATTCCCTGAAGTGAATGTGATTGTATGTAATAATTTTGATTATGGTTATGAACATTCGATTGGACACAAACAGGCCTTATAACAAGGCATCGAGTAAATGGTTATCAAATGTCCCTGAAGGGCAAATCTAATATTGATGAAACCGTT
>JAKUCV010004980.1:238677-281026 GCA_028386065.3 Turnera subulata
AAAAAAATATTTCCACAAGATAATAAAACAAAAAAATGGCCTAATAAAATTATAGGATTTGTACCATGTAAAATTATACTTTTACTACTCTTATCAATATGTAATATAATTTTATATATTTTTTAAAAAATAAAAACTTCAGAAGATGATGAAAATATTAAAGTAGTCTAATATGATTATAATTTGTTGCTATAGTAATTAATATGTAAACTAGTTCTGGTAGAATTTACGAACTTGTTTAGTATTTATTTTTTTAATAAAAATTGAAACTTTTAATTATAATTTATAGGTATTTGTTATGTAATATATAGAAATATGTTTTTCAAAGAAAAATTATATACAAAAATAGTTAGAAAAATTAAATTATTAAATTTGTATCAAATTAATTTTTAATAATATTTACAACAAATTTAGAGAAAATAAAAAATTCAGAGAATGATAACATCGTAGAAAAAAGGGCACCATACAATCCAATAGATAACATCCTAGAAAAAAAGGAATAAAATCTTAAAAGAGTTACCATATCCTCAAACAAAAATAACATCAACAAAATATAATAACAAAAATATATAAAAGACCGCAATGCTCCTTTGCTAAGATTGTGCCATACCTAAAAAAAAGAAAATAAAGAACATTAAAAGAATTCTTTTACGGTTGAAATAAATAAATTACTAAAAAGATAAAAAAAATACAACAACATACCTGATTATGAATTCGGTATTGTATTTAGGTCAATCCCAGAAACTAAGCTAAAAAATACAACATACTAATTACAAATGAATTTTTTTTTACTTAGATTAGAATAGCAACAACCATTCTAAATTATAGTAAGTGATTTATACAGTGATCTAGTTGTATAAGAAGTCATAACTAAAGTAATACTATTATGAAAGGATAAATTACAATAATGGCAAATTGTTTCTTATATTCGTTTCTTCTATTGGCCAAATAAGAGAAAGAATTATCCAGGCAACAGGTTTATGTGAAAAAGCAATAAGCATACTTAGCAAGAGATAAGTAGCAATATACACAATATCAACAAAGTTCTCAATGCAATCTAATCCAATCTCTTCCACTAAAATAGTATCATTCAAACTATTATACAAACCTAAAATGTAGAGATGGAATTCAATCTAATAAAAGAAAGCTCATAAAGTCTAACCTGTCCCAGAAATATTTATATTTGGATGAAAATCAGAATCCATCCTTGGTGGATCTTTCTCCATTATAAGTAACTGTAATTTTTCTTTCTTACAGAGTAGTCGTATTTGAGTAGGAAAGAGGGAGGAAGACAAACAGGGATGAAGACAAATATGAGATGAGTTGATGTCTTTTGCTTTTCCTCTCCCGTTTTGAAATAAAAAAGCCAGCTGTAATACTAACTTTGTCTGGCTATAATAATAACATGAGGGTAATTCTGTCATTATGAAATTTAAAAAGTGGTAGTAGAGTGTGTTTATAAAATAGTGGAGTGCAGATATCGCCTCCCAAAACACAAAGGTCTAAAAAGATCCATCGAGTGTGGACGCCATTCTAACTACTCGTAACTAATGTATAGTGATCACAGTATACAGACATGTAGTAGTTCATAAAAACAAACAACACAGGAGAAAAGGGACTAAATAGAGAGAAAAAGAATGTCATAATAAATAAACGGTTGTCTGAAAAGGAAGTTGTAATCAAACTATACAAAAAAAACACGTTCAAAAAAAAAATGCACACTATTCAACCAACCTCTCTCTCGGCTTAATCCCTCCAGTAACTAGTACCTGTCAACCAAAAAGGAAACACCTTTGTTAATTAGATGGGCGCACAAATTACAGATCCATATGCAGCTTTATGGAAAACAAAAGGAAAAGCATAAAAAATTATTAAGAAGAAAGAAGGAGAAAGAGAGGGACGGGCAGAAGAGAACAGGGGAGAGAAATAAGAAAAAAAAGGATAGATGATAACTAAAAATTAAAAAAATAAAGAAAAACATATATAATAACCACACAAATTATCTACAACAACTATAAAAGCTCAAATCTTTTCAAAGGGGACTAACAAATATAAAAGGTTAAAACTTTTCAAAGGGGACTATGTAATTTTTCCAAAAAAACAAAGGTCAAGGAAGATCCTTTGAGTATGGACGCCATTCTAACTAGTAACTAATGTATAGTGATCAAGAACACTATACAGGCATGGAGTAGTTCATAACAACAAACAACAACACAGGACAGAGGGAATTAAAAGAGAGAAGAAAGAATAGAGGATGGGGTAAGGAAGACGAAAGAAGTAATGCAGATTGTGAAGATGGCCAAGAGAGGGAGAAAGGAAGATTTACCAGTGCTAGGGTTTTTTGGGGTGGAAATGGAGAGACGGAAGGTGCTAGAATATATAGGCGCTTTGGTTAGGTAGATATTAGAGAAAAGAGATAAGGACATAATGGTAAGAAATTTTGCTTGGCTATAGATTTTTTCATTTTTGACTTTTGGTTTTAGGTTATTCCTACTTCTTTTTTTAAAAAAAACATAGTGATATTAACCATAAAATAACGTTTACAGAGTATAAACCAGTAACGTGAAGAGTCGAACTAATATTATTACATACCAACACCAAACTATAAACTATAGAGGTTATAATAAGCGTAAAACAGGGATTGAATTCGCTGCTGGAACAACGAATTCAATCCCCAGTTCTACAAACCCCTTTCCTAGAAGAACATAAACAATACAACAAACACATAAAAGATATACATAGGAGCCTTCAAATAACAGGAACAAATAGTCTAATATTGGAACCTTGACATCGGCCAAACCAATAACAACTTCTCCGGAGTGCATGACTGCGGAGACCACTCAAGTGCACCGCTTCATAACCAAGATTCCACAATAGACTTTTCAATCCTGCATATAAAGGATCTAACCTAACCAGAACAGAAAAACCCATCTGACAAAAGAAAAGATCCTCAGATACATCACCTCTGCTGAGCTCGCGTAGGCCATGGTTTTCCAGTCCCACCGCCTTCAATTCACATCTTCATAACCTGTAAAAGACCTATAACAAGGCCGCTAACAAAAAATGAGCACAAACATCTCCTAATTGTAGTTCCACAGATCTGAAATCAAAGAAAGCAAGCTTCCTTCCTCAATATGTTGTGTAAACTACCAAAGAGATATTGACTCAGCTAAGAAGGAGATGAGGAGAAATCCATCTACTAGAAGTAAACTAGATCCACAATAGATCTGCTAATACTAATAAATTAACACTAATCTAGACTAAAAAACAAGGTGAAGAGGCTTACCAATCGGTTTAGGTGACTTTTCATTATTCCTACTAGGCCAAAGGTTTAGGTGACTTTTCATTATCCAGAAATTGTGATCTCCTCCAGCAATTATATTTATATGGTTGTTGGTATGTATTAATGGCCCGTTTTGCATGGCTTAATCTGCCACATTATGGATAAAAAAATCAAGTAGATACTGAATCTATACAAAACTTAATTCGATCCCGTTCAACAAAGTCATCCTGTTGTTTTCCTTTTTTTTTTACTGTAACATTCTGCTATTAAAATGTTAAGTACCTTCAAGTGACTTCGTGATTAAATAACATACTCAGTTTAGAAGGTGATTTCACACTCCAATCTGAAAATAGTACTTTCTAATTGAATAATAATAAAGTATAGTCCGTTATGTGTATTTATTATATATATGAACTTCGTCGAAATATATAAATTTTCTGCACTTTACTATCCCATGCAACCAAATATTTTCACCATAAGTCTCGACAAAAAATTAGATTTGGAAGAGACTTGTAGCTTGCGGGGAAGAACAGGGTGGAGAGACGACAGGGGACTCTTCAAAAGTGACTAGAGGCACTTGGATTAAACGTTTGCTTCTTAATGCTCTTAACTCACCTAATTATATCTTTTTCAAGGGTCATTCTAACAATATTATCAATAATATTATGTAGATCCCTCCTAAGGTTGACCACAAAAAAATATAATAGATCAGCCATTCGATTAACATGATAAACCTATATTGATAAATTAACATATAAGTTAATAGGTATATTTTTTTATTAAATATTTAAATTAAAGTATTTAATTATAAAATTATTAGGTCAACCTATAAAATTACTAGGTGGACCTCAGTAAGGACTATTAATATAATAGTTATCATAATATTTGAGATTTTATCATCTGGGATGAATTCTTATCTAAAATATATATTTGTATAAATAAGAAAATAAAAAAATAATAAATAATGTTATTATAAAATTACTATATCCAAAGGTTATTATTTAACCATGATATCCCAAGGACATATAATCACGTGAGTATCATACTCACAAAGACAGTGAAGCATTGTAGAAAAATCCCTTTTTCAATACAAAATTAGTTTTAGAAAGAATACCTATGTGTTCGGTCATAATAATTTTTAACGAAAACCTAACTCTAATGCGCCTCCGAGCAATTTTTATGGTGTAAAACAGAACATTCAAGGGTCAACCAATGCTCGGTTATATCTATATAAATATATTAAATTAGAGACCAAGATCTCTGGTGTTGACACATGGCAAAGTTTATGATATTCTGATGTGTCATGTGGCAAAGAGTTTATCCATCAATTAGCAATTGTAATAATGGTGAGTAATATTAATAAGCACCTTACCTTACTTCATGAAAATGTCACCCTTAGCTATATTAAATCAGGGCCATTATGAAAATACCAAACATAAAACTTATATATTATATCCCATTCATGTGCAAAACGTCTAAACATTGAATTGTAGGATAATAAATATTTGACCAATTGGCATAATGCATTAAATATAGAGAGTCAAAATTTATTAATGTTAAATGAATTTATATATGGATATATAAAGAGTTTTTCTTATACCTGTGTAACTATCAAATTTCTATTCATTATTTTTATTTTAGTATATAAATTTATTCATTATTAGTATTAAATTAGTGTATACATGATAAACTAAAAGTCATGAAGGTTTTGCATTTCAACATTTATCTAGCCTTTTGGACCTTTTAAGTGTTTTTTTATTTAACGTTTAGCATCAATTCCCATTAATAAAAGGAGAGTAGTCCATTCTAATGATGTAACAAAAATTCATGGGCATTTCTTGGTTCCATTCATTATTGTTGTTATTAATAGGAAAATATATTCATTATTAGCATTGAATATGAGCATATATGGTAATTGAAAAGTCATGAAAGTTTTTTATATATATAGAAGAAGTGGCCATCAATAAAGAGATTAAAACAAAAGCACAAAAGAGGTCTTTAAGCTATCTCTCCACCCCGACCTTTTCTTTGTAAAAACTTTTTGAAAATTTTCTTGAAGGAATTATGTATTATTGTGATTCAATTCCTCAAGCTTTCTTTCGGGGAAAAATTTTCTGGATATGCCGATGTAATAGCCCGGGTAAAATTTTTTATTTTTACCGGGACTATAAAAGTCTTTTTACCGTGATTTACTATTGAATTAATCTTGGGTAATTAATTCAAGGTAAATCGGGAGTTGTTTTTTGAAACCGAGGGTTTTCCCGCGCTCGTGATTTTTCCATGGATTTTTCGGGCCTAAGTTGGTATTTTTCGGGTTTCGGAATTTCTCGGAAAATCACACCGGAAAATAACTAAGGGGGTATCAGTTATTTTCTGGTCCGGACCGGACTCGCCCCGTAATGCAGACAATTTGTATTATTGGAGCTCACACGCTGAATAGTAAAAAAAAAAACAGTTTAAAGCCGGGAGGAAGGAAGCTGGAAGGGAAAGAAAAGAGAGGAAAAAAAAAAGAAGAAGAAAGAAAAAAAAAAGAGAAAGAGAGGGAGAGAAAAAAAGAAAGAAAGAAGAAAAAAAAATGGAGAGAAAAGAAAAAAAAGGAAATCGGGAAGTGAGAAAATAGGGGGAAAAAAAGAAAAAAAGAGAGGGGGAATTGAGCCACCGGCCGCCCCGCCACCACACCAAGCCCGACCTCTCCCCGCTGCAGCCGACGACCCAAGTCGCAGCGGAGCCGTCCTCCTGTGTCGCCTGCCTCGCCGTTCGCTGCAGCTAGCAACGTCGACGCCGCCATCGACGCCCTTGTCTTGCTGCACCGCCACCAGAGACCACCAGCAGTCGCGCCGCGCTTGCTGGAAACCCGACGGGCTGTCCTCTCCTTTTCCGCCCGCCGTCCACCTCCGTCACCCCAGCCCTTGCCGTCCTCTCGCAGCCTGCCGTCGTGCCGTTGTCAGCACAGTCGTCTCCCCTGTCACTCGCCTTCCTCCCGCCTCGTGGGTCACGTCACCTGCTGCGAACCCGGAAGACCATTTGGGTCCGAGGTGAGCCAACCCGCCTGCATCCGAGTCAGGTCGCGGGTCACAAGGGAGCTGGGCCACGCTTTGGGCACGGGCCCATGTCTTGGGTCTGTGTCCTGGCTTGGACCTTGGTACCTGGGTCCGTGGGCTAGACCTGTTGGGCTGACAGTGTTGACTAGCCCGATTTTAATAAAAAAAGGGGGGAAATAAAATCTGGTTATACATATATTATGGTTAATATTTTGGAAAAATTAAATTATGGAATATCTTTGAAAAATATATATGATTAAAAGGGAAATTTTGGAAAATATAAGATATGGAAGATAATTATTTTGGGAACATATATATGGTAAATAATACTTTTGGAAAGTATATATGTGCGTTAACATAAATAATTTTGGGAAATAAATTTTGGAGAAAAATATGTGTATGACAAATTTCTGTGAATATGGTATTTTATATTCTGAAAATATATTACCAAGTATAAATAATATCCTTTTGAAAAAAATATATATATTTGTTTTAAAAAATTATTTATGTGCAACTATCTCCTTTTGGATAAGAATATATGTTATAGTAAATAATTATTTTATGAAAATATTTTGAAAAGAGTTTTAATTAAAGTATGGTACCGAAATTATATTCGGAAATATGTACGGTAAATATTTTCGGTAAAAGATAATAATAACAGATATGTAACCGGGATGGGTATATTTCGCAATATTGGCATCATAACATACCTATTATGTGCATTTATGCGAGTGTATATTGTTTTGTGGTATAGGTTTGGATATCGGGCAGTTTCCCGAGGAGCCGGCGTCGGACCGGTCATTGTTTCTGGAGTTGAGTAATCGGCCAAGGTGAGGATGGATTTCCTTCAATATGTGCCTGTATTACTCGGTTATTTTGTTTTGTGGATTATTGCATTGATGAGTATTGTGGTTGTTGTGGTTTGTCTCGGGATGTTAATCCCATGGTCTTGATTGTTGTCGGGATGTTTATCCCAGTATTTTGATTGGGTTTGAATATTTATTTTCGTGTCTTGACCATGAGTATAATGGATTAATAATAAATTGTGACAAGGATGTCGATCCTGGGATTTTGGTTAGGGATGTCGATCCCTATGACTTGGTTTTTAGTGACGATAATATAATTGTCACGTGGTAAGTTGTGAAGGCCCTCTCCCCGAGGGACCCACCATATTCAGGTATTGTTACATCACATCCCTCAGCCCACACCTCTTGGGTTGCAGATGAGTTGGTGAAGGTGCTCTCCTTGAGGGGGATAAAAAGCATCACGTCCCGAGTTCGAATCCCTAGTGCTGCAGCATGGTAAAGGATTTAATCGGGCGGAGGGAGTGATGTAACAATACCTGGATTTGGTGGGTCCCTCAGGGGGAGGGCCTTCACAAAAAAGGCGCCTTTTTATTCGAGTCTTTTGATTTATTTTGGCGGTCTTTGCCTGTTTTTTACTTGAGTAATTTTAGTGTAACGCCCCGAATTTTCAGTATTTAATTTCTATGGGATTTTTGAAATTTTTGAAATTTTATTCCAATTTTATCCTCGAGATATTTCTTGGATTTTTGGTCAAGAAAAATTATATATTTTCATGGTAATAAGAAAATTATTCTGGTATTATTCAATTTTATCTAAAATGTAAGTAAATTATTCTTTTAGGTTGTATAAAGTTGAGTTTTAGTAGGAAACACAATGTTGGGTGAAGTTTTGCTTAAAACCTCGTCGTTTTGGTTTTAGTGTAAACCCTAACCTAGAACCTGAGTATATAAACATCTTTTTCCCTCTCTCTCCTCTCTTTTTCTTTTCTCTTCTCTCCCGTTTTGGTTGCTTCTTTTTTTTTCTTCTCTCTTCCACTTTCCCTTCCCTTTCCCCTGAACAAACCACCAAACGGCTGCCACCATCAGGGAGAAGACGAGAGGCTCAGCATAGGAAGAAGCAAGGGTCAACTCAGTCTTGCATGTGTATAAATCGTGCTGCAGAGGTAGAGGTCGCGATACTGCTCCGGTAAGACGCCGGGTAGTGTGACCCTTCCTTTTTCCTCTTACCTTCCTTGTCTTTTTTTTGCCCATGCCACTTTTATGATTAATGTATAATCGGATTCTTTTTGGATTGAATGGCATGGGATTGGTGTTGAGTTGATGTTGGTGGGTGCGAATGGGTTGGCCTTGGATTTGGTCTCGGGATTCAAGATATTTGTGGCTCATAGGATTCATTACTCGGTAAGCTCTTAAGATTTTGAACTGGGTTGATTGTGGTGTCAACAAATTTAGTACTATATAATACCAACGGTTCATCTTATATATATATTGACATGTAAATATGTTAGTATAAACTTTTCACGAGACGTGTTTATCTTGTTGTTTGTGAGTCGGTCACTAATTAATAAAACATGCTTATTTGTCTTGACCATGTTAATTGGACAGAACACATGTGTTTGCCACTTACGGTCATTTTGACAAAATAATTCTTTGGGAAGCAACATTGACGTTGTGTAAATTGTGTCAAGTGCACAGTGGTGCGTTTTAGATGGGTTCATTATGAATTTAACAATTGGTTTTCCTCGTCATTATATTTTACTTGTGAGTTGACACTTGTAGATACATGTTTTAGAACCCTTGCTCCATTTGAGCATCTCTGTGGCACACGAATTGTTTTCAATATTTTTTTTGATGCATGGCTTATGATAAAAGAAGTTTATTCTTGTCCAGCAACTAATGGGCTTGTTATGATGTGTGCGTCATAGAACCATGAATTTCTAATCATGGGGTTCTTTAAACATTATTCCTGAATGTTTCCTAACAAAAGTTATTATCACACATGCTATTTGATTAACATTAAATCTGAATGTAGACTTGCGGGGCTTTATGAACGTTGTATTTAAATTCTGGATTTCTTTTAATAATTCATGAGAAGAATTCAAGGCTTGACCCAATATGTACATGTTTGAATTCAGTTTTCCGCATGGGTTTTGAAATGAATTCTCGATTCCTTTCCTTTAAACTACTACTGGTTGTTCACATGGTTATGCTATGATCTTGAAACTTCTTCCTTATTATTTGATCTTAAGTCTGATTTTAGTAAATGATTTATCCAAAGGCCGGTATTAATTTTGTATTGAATTCTTTTTTAAAATCCAACCTTGAATTGGTGGTGAGGGTACAGTGTTTGGAAAGGCTAACTCAAGACTTGATGTTATGGAATGACTTTAACTTTTCAAAAGGGTACTTTAACCAGATAAGTAAGTTTGGACCTTAATCCTTTAATACCCCTGCAGAAGGACAAGGGTTGTTGCCTGATAATTAAATGCTTAGTATACGTAGCATGCATCAAAATCATGGCACACTTGTAAGTGCATTTACTTGATATATGTGTCTATGCTTAGGCACTGAATATGCTTGAGGAGTAGCCGGATGGAGCACTAGCTTCTAAATAATTCCAGGTGAGGACTTATAAACCTTTGTATGCATTACTGCCTACAATGCTCGGTTAACTGTCTTGTTACATAAGTGGTATTAATTGTTGGTCTTGAATGCTGTATGCATGCTTGTTTGATGTGCTTATGTTGCTATCTGCGAGTGTACTATATTGATGATATCTTTGATGCGGTGTGCATGATCTGTGAACTGTGTACCAGTGTGATATAATATGCCTGTCGTGCATGAGTTGTTTTGTGTGTTAAATAATGTGTTATATGGCCTTGTGGTTCGTGTGGTGGATTGTGGGCTGGAGGCCCGGATTTGAGTTTAAGATGTTAAATCCACACAACCATGTTTGAAACAACGTATGGTACAACTCTTAAAGAATAAATGAGAATAATGAATTATAATAAAGTCTACTGTGGGGCTGTTGACCGGTTGGTTCGAGCGGGAAGTAATACCCCTCGGGATGGCATGCGGGTTAGCATGTGGGCCTGTGATGGCCGGTTCTACCTCCCTCCTTCTACCTCCCCCTTTCTACCTCCCTCTTTCTCTCTGTCTCTCTCTCTCTCTCTATGGATATGTTGGGCTTCGTGCCTGGTTTATTTGGGCTTCGTGCCTGGTTTTTTTGGGCTTCGTGCCTGGTTGTCTGATCAGACGGGACCGAGCTCGACGCACACAGTAGAGGGCCCTAAATAAAATACTTAACCTTAATAACAAAGATAATAATATAAGTAATGATAGTGATGGTTGAAGTCTGGTGATGACTGGTGTTATGTATTGTGAATTGTTGTGCTCTGTGTTGCTGTTGCCATTGCCGGTGTATTTGTAGTTGATTTGTTTTGTATATTATTGGTTTATTTGTCTGCGGTGAGACAGTGGTTGGTCTCACCCCCTCACAGTTTATTACAGGCTAGCTGATCGTTGATCAGAAGAGCATATCAGCAGGTGGCGGTGCATTCCTCTCCTCGGGTCGGATCCATAGGGTTCTATGCATACATGTTGTCATTATGTTTTGTCTTCCGCTGCGTACTTGATTCCTTTGTATTTATTACTATTTGATTTGATTGTGATCATGTTGTTGATGATTTTTCGTGTCCCGGGAATGATAAGGGCGATTTGGCCAATCTATAATTGATTTACAACTTATATTAATAAATTGGGACACGGGCGTTTCATTTAGTGTGCATATTGATTGTCTTTCCTTCGTCGGTGAGCACTTCGGACTCACCCCTCACCTGCGGGCTTTCATCCCGTAGGATGAGTTATTTGTTGTACAGGATTGGTGCATTCCAGACAGGCTGCGGCGTTATCCCTTGGACGGGGCTTGGATCCATAGTTTGCATCAGTGTCGCATACAGTGTTTTGTGAGTTATTAAGTCTTCCGCTGTGCATTTTATTGATATTATTGGGCCAGTGGGCCGGTTTTGTTATTTATGATGTTTCCTATTTTGGGCTGTTGGGCCCGAATTTCTATTGTACACACTGTATGCTGGGCTTGATTTTGGTTGGGTTGTCACAGTTCCGGCACGTATTTACTGTGTACGGTAAATACGGGTCGGGGCGTTCAGCCGAGGTAGGGATGCAGACATCAAATATATGTTTCCAATGTTGACGGAAAATATTAAGGAGCAATGTATAACAAATCAAGGTAAATTTAATATTTTTATTTTTATTTTATTTTTTAAAAAATATATTAAAAATAATATAGCTATGTATATTTTTCTACATATAGACTCTTTTTTGTATGTCACCTCCTATTCCGTGTGTAACACGTAAAGGTGACTAGTTAATGATATATTTTGTCCCTACATTTTTAAAAAATTTTAATGCTACTGCCTCCCAACTTTTTTTCCCAAAGATTCTATACAGGTAAAAATAGATATTCATGTCCTCCCGACATTCAGTGGCCATTCAAACCCAATCATTCACCGATACGTATCTACGAGCCTACGTGCAATCTGGATTTTTCCTTTTTGCCCCCACAAAATTTTAGTAACACATGCGTTGGATTTTGAATTTAAATCGGTTTTTTAACAATATTAGGTTTGAGTGGAAATGCGGCCACGCACATGGGGTGTGCAGCAGCCTCGAGTACTCGGCCATGGGCGCGAGTTTTGCCGCCCAAAAACAACGACGTCATTTTTCATGAAACGCGAAGAGAAAGGCGAACTCTTGCGTCGTTTACTGTTAAACGGCTGGCGTGCTGCCGTTTCGTGTCAGTGGCTCGCGTGCTGTTGTTTTTAGGAAGTGCTCCAATTATTTTATCTGAACCTGAAACGTACAGTTGGTAAACAATTATTTTGTATTCCCTCACGAAAAAGGGCAGGATTGCTTCCATCAAAAAAAAAAAAAAAAAGAAAAAGGGAGGATTGCTTTGTGGAAATTGTGCACAATACGTTTCAACATAGTCGGTCGACCGACTCTTTTCTTTTCTTTTTTTTTAAGAATCAGAGACGGACTAATTGAAAGCTGAAATCTTATAAATAGCTTCGTGATTTTATGATGTAGTTGTTTCTTTCTCACTAAGCAACCAGAAAAAAAAAAAAGTCTTATAAATAACTTCTCTCCCGTTTTGTTCTTAGCATCCAGAGAGCATCCTCCTATTTGTCGACTGCCTGCTATCAATTACAGTATCTAAACCGAGGTTGGCATGCGTTTAGTTTTTTCCTAGCTAACCGTGATCGAATTCCCTCAAATCTTTGCTTTTGATGTTCCCGAATTTCTTTTTTTTTAAGCAATCTTTTTTGGAATCTTTGTTTTTTATTTTAGAATTATTTTGGAATCCGATAAACTTTTTAGGACATCCTCATAATTTTTTATTTCTGCAGGAATCGCTGCTGCAACTTTGTCAGACCTAGAGACTATTGTATGATGGTGCAAGTGTCCTATGCAAATTTAATTCTAACTAATTCTATTGCTACTTGCCAAAATCATGTCACAAAATCGGTGCCTGTTTATTTAATCAGTACAAACTAGTACTTGTAAAAGCAGGTTGAGATTTTACGACATGCAATATTGCAACACAACCATCTTTTTACGTACTCCTACAGTGAACTTCTAGCTATTTGTGAAAGTGACCAACATTGATCATCCCATTTATGATAAGCATCAGAATTTGTAGATGTAGCATGGTTATGAATTATGATAAATAGAAGTTACAAACAGTTAGACACAAACAAGCCGTACGTGCCAATCAATTTTTGTGAATAGGTCAGCGGAAGGGTGTGGTTTTCCTTGTTAAAAAATAATTTTCCTATGTAAGCTATAGGGCTATTCACAAAGACCTCATATCCTTTCTTTTGAAATGGAAGCAAATCCCCCGCCTACTGTTATTTAACCAGTGATACTAATTACATACAATGTTCATCTGTAACAGCCCAGGTAAAAATTTGAATTTTTATCGGGACTGTAAAAGTCGTTATACAGTGATTTACCTTTGAATTTAATCTTAGGTAATTAATTCAAGGTAAATCGGGCATCGTTTTTCGACACCGAGGTTTTTCCCGCCCTCGGGATTTTTTTCCGTAGATTCTACGGACCAAAGTTGGTATTTTTTCGGGTTCCAGAATCCTCAGAAAAATCACACCGGAAAATATCTAAGGAGGTATATCAGTTATTATCTGGTCCGAAAGGAACCCGCCTCACATGCAGCATAGTAACTGCATGACTGAGGGTTGCGCCGCCCCTTTCCTGTGTCGGCCGTGCCTTGCTTTTCCTGTGTAACCTGTGACCAGCACTGCCTATTTAACCCGTGTTCTTCTGCCTTTCCAGTGCACCCAACACCTTCATCACCTTCCCTGACTCTCCTCTGCAAAACCACTACCCAGTAACCCTTCTTCACTTTCCGCAACCCAAAGAACCTAGTGCAACTCACCTACTAAACCAAAACCAGTAAAGAAAAGAAAAGAAAAGAAAAAGAGAAAGACCAAACAAACCTCACCACACGCCGTCGTTTTGGCAGATAACCCCGTCAACTTTTCTCCTTCCTATTCGGGTTACTGTTCATGCAGTAACGATCCGCGCCGCTGCACGCGTCACCATCCACACCGACGCCTCCCTCACGTCATCGCCGACTTGACGCAGCTTCTGCCGCCCGCCCTCGCTGCTCGACGCCCCGCCAACGGCAGAGGACTCGATGACCCGCTTTTCTTTTGGCTCGTCGTCGTTGCTCCTCCCTGATGCGCTGTCACCCGCAGCTGCAGCACCAGCAGCCACCGCGCCTCCCCTCGCACCTTCCTTGTCGCGCCGCCGGCGAAGCAGGAGATCGTCAGCCGCCACGTCGTCGCCTTCCTCCTCTGCTACAGTACGACGCCGCCCACGATCTGCTACCGTCGTCTCCACCTCGCCGTCCCCTGTAGCCGTTCGCGTCGCCTCTTCCTCGCGTCGCGCCACCTTCGTCTGCAGTCGCCGCCGCTGCTCGTGCCGCCTCTCCTGCCGTTGAACCTGTGAGGTTCTGGGCTAAAGCTGAGCTGACCCGGCACCAAACGGGTCGAGCATGGTCTGGGTTTGGCTGTGCTGGGCCTCACCCTGTACTTGGGCTTTGGACATGGGCTTGAATGGCTCACTGTTCATGGCCCAGACCAGTAAATAATAATTACAAAAAGATATACACCTTGGATATATATATACATTTGAGTATATAATTATATGTTTGGGAAATGTATAAAAAGGATATTTTAAAATACTATGGAAAACTAACATTTTGAAGGTGGTATTTTAATTGGAGTATATATATGCTTAATATTTTAGGGGGATTGTTATAAGTAATATTTTTGGGAAGTATCTTGGAGGGATATACACATACATATAAATAGTTATACTTTCTAGAAAATAAATAAATATAAATAATAATAAAGGATTATATTTTCTGAAAATAAATATGATATATATATTTATATATTTAATTTATGTTGCTAGGAAAATATTTTGATTTAATAGCTTTGGAAATATATTTTTGTAACCTTATATACATACGAATTTTTTTTGGAAAAGGTTTAATTATGATAAAAGGATAATTTCATGATAATATATATATAATCGAGATGTTTTACCGATGAGTTTAATTTACAATTTATGGCATCATAGCATACCAATTATGTGCATTTATGTGAGCATGTTGTTTTGTTGTATAGGTTTTGATATCAGGCAGTTCCCCGAGGAGCCGGCTTTGGACCGGTTATTGTCTTCAGAGTTGAGTAATCGGCTAAGGTGAGGATGGATTTCCTTTGATATGTGCCTATATTACTCGGTTGTTGTGTTTGATGATTGTTGCACTGTTGATTGTTGCATTTGCTGTGGTTTGATTCAGATGTTTATCCTAGTGCCTTGATTTGATTTTGGGATGTATATCCCCGTGCATTGAGTTTTGGGATGTTTATCCCTGTATCTTTTTTGTATAAAGAATAATGGATTAAATAATAAAATGTGATAAGGATGTCGTTCCTTGATTTTGGATTGGGATGTCTATCCCGGTGTTTTGGTTAGGGATGTTGATCCCTGAGATTTGGTTTTTGGATGATGAGGATATAATTGTCACGTGGTAGGTAGAGGTACGACCGGATGGTTAGAGACTGTTTTGTGGTGGCCATGATCTGGGTTACTTGTGATGGGCATGTTGATGCCTGTTTGATTGGGATGTTGATCCCTGAGATTTGTTATTGGGATGTTGATCACGGGTTCTTTTTGATCTGGCACCAGGAACAGGTTGATAACCTGGTACGACCCTAGCTTATCCGTGACGGGGCCCGAAAAAATAAAATTGGATATTGGATTTTTGTTTAAGTCTTTTTGGTCTTGGACCAATTTTGGGTCGATTCTTTTGGATTGGTATATTTTGGCTGTTATGCCTGTTTTCGACCTTGAGTATTTCATAGTGTTGCATATTGATTGTCTATCCATGGTTGGTGAGCACTTCGGACTCACCCCTCACCTGTGGGCTTTCATCCCGTAGGTTGGGTTATTTGTGGTTCAGGTATGATGCATTCTAGACAGGCTGCAGCGTTATCCCTCGGACAGGACTCGGATCCATTAGTTGCATCGGGTGTGCATATAGTGTCTTTGTGAGTTATAAAGTCTTCCGCTGTGCCGATCATTTTTTTTGTTGAGCCGTTGGGCCGGATATGTTTATCATGTTGGGCTGTTGAGCCGGTTTTTTTGTTTCGTACACAATTAGTGCCACGTGTCGGCTCTGTTTTTGGTATACACTGTATGTTGGGTTACTGATGGTCGGTCAATTCCGGCACGTGTTTACTGTGTATAGTAAATACGGGTCGGGGCCTCTCATCATCCAAGAATCTACAATTTTTCTCTCTTTACATTTTTCGACATGTGAAACTATAATATACTACAACTAGAGTTTAAACCTTACCTTTGTATCACAAAAAATGTAAAGCAATAACCATTTCAAGAGAAATGAACAATGGCAATGAAGCAGAGGTTGAAGAAGATAGCCTCAATTTCTTTTTTTGTTTTTATTTTTACTTCTAATTTTTGTGCAAAGATGAGAGTTTGATAGGATTATTTTTTTGGTCAAACACCAACATATCGCACTAAACCCCGGTGAATATAACTTTAAGGGAAAAATGAATGCCAAACTAGTGTGTAAATTCAAAGAGAAAATAATTCGTGGACCAATTTCAAAATAGGTGCCAAATTTATGGGTGAAATATCTTATTAAGCCAAACGGATTTAGTTATCAAATGATATCAAATGCCATAAATAGACGGCTGTCTGAAAAGGAAGTTGTAATCAAATTATAACAAAGAACATCTATAAAAAAGAATACAAATTATTCAACTAACCTCTCTCTAGTCTCTACTGATTCTCCAAAGAACAAGAGGTTTAATATATAAGGATTTTGATTAAAGAAAGAAAAAAAATGGGGGCATAATGATAACAAATATTGTTCCGCTATGGATTTTTTTCACTTTTGACTTTTGGTGATGTTAGCTTATTCCAAATTTCCGGCAAAAAAGAAAAATCCTAATACCAAAGCAATCAAATTTTTTAAACCCTCTAGATGGCTGTGGGTGTATTGTACCAAAATTATGAGGCCTTCATTAGCTATATAGAATAAGTTATATCTCGAAAAAAGTTAATTTACACATCATATATCCTCGAGAATAAATGTTCAAATATACACATATATAGAATAAGTTATATCTCGAAAAAAGTTAATTTACACATCATATATCCTCGAGAATAAATGTTCAAATATACACATATGTGTATATTATAAGTAAAGTTTCTTTTTTTGAAGAAATGTTATGCTACTAGTTTTTTACTGTCGCAAACACATGGATGTTATGCTACTAATTGGTGTGTTATCATCCTACTTGCATATCTACTATAGGCCAAAAAGTTTAGGTGACTTTTCATTATCACACAAATTGGCAATTATAGAGTTAATTTTTTTCGTGTCCTTCAACTTTGTCGATTTCTCAAGAGTTGTCCCTGAAGAATTTTCCGCCGATTTTTTGTCCTTGAACCTGATAAATGTCTCGAGTTTCTGTCCTTTTTACATTCTCTAGCGATAAAAAAGTTTTTTATGTCCTTCTACTTTGCCGATTTCACATTTGTTGTCCCTCTTCATTTAATTTCACTCATAATGTCCCTAAATTTACAATTCACCGGATCACCCTGTCCATTTTACCCCCTACAGCCGGTGGATTATCGTGATGCTGACACGTGTTATATGGGGGGGCCTACAGTTACCAATTTCTTTAATTCCTTTATCCTTTTTCTTTTTTCTTAAAATTAGTTTTCTAAAAACCTTGTTTTAATTAATAAATGCCCAAAACAATGTCGTTTTTTTAACAAAAAATCAATTTCACCGCACCTCCTCCTTGCTTCTCCCTTGCTTCTTCTCCATTACTGTGCAAGTACTGAAACAACCACCATCAACACAATCCACACGGGCATCCTCCGTTAATATTAATCCATCGACATGATCTCATCAATAAAAATGATATAACATGATAAATTGTAGTATGCCATAACAATGGAAAGAAAAAGAAAATGTAAGGGAAGAGTCGAGGATAGTGAGGAAAAGAGACGGCCGATGCGACTTATCTACGGCGACCACCACAACAACTATCACAAGTTTAGTGCCCAACAACCCAACGCTCCAAAGCAAAAACACCACCTTTAAGCAAGCCAACCCCACCTCCCTAAATCCCCATCCCAATTTCTTCACCTTTCGTGGTGGGTTCCAAAGGAGTAGGCGGCCTTCGTCACTGTTAGTCGCCTCGAGCATGCGATCGGTTGAGTGGAGGCGGCGGTCTTCGTGGTGGATCGCATTTGCTTCGAGATGGCGAGGCTCCTTGCAGCGTCGGCCAAGCAACAAAGGCAACGACAGTGGCTCCCTCATGTTTTCTTGAAGAGATGTAACCCTAGGGCTAATTACATTGTAATTAAAAAGAAAATAACGATGTCGTTTAAACATATCTTAATATATATATATATATATATATATATATATATATATATATATATATATATCATCCGTCCTGGAATGCTTGTTTAATAAACAGGTCCCACCATTCTTTTACAATTAACTAATACACGATTTATTTAGTTTAATAAGAGGTTTTAGAAATTGATTTTTCAAAAAAGAAAAAAATATTTAAAAAAGGGGCAAAGTTTTAAAATAAAAGGCAGAAAAAAAGATTCAACATTGAAATATTTTTACTATTTATTTTTTTATTATAAAAAAACTATTTTTTAATTCAAAAAGGAGTTTCAGAAATTATATTGGAGAAAAAAGAAAATGAAAAAAAATAAAAAAATTGTAGCCCACAGGCCCTGCATGACACGTGTCAATACCACGACAATTCACTAGCTGTAGTGGGTAAAATGGACAACCTGATCCGGTAAATCATAAGTTGAGGGACATTATGAGTGAAAAAAAACAAAGAGGGACAACAAATACAAAATCGATTAAGTATAAAGACACAAAAAAACTATTTACTCTTCATTAGATAGGTTACTCAGTTTAGAAGATGATTTCACACTCCAATTTGAAAATAGTACTTTCTTATGGAGTAATAATAAAGTATAGTCCTAGCAATAAAAGATAATAATAATAAAGTATAGTTTCCGAAAATAACATTACCTTACCTATAGCTTTGCCGAAATATGATCAATCATATTTTTGATCCCTGTGTTTGCCGCTTTGAACATTTTTCATCCTTGTATTGTAAAAAGGATATTTTTCATCCTCATGTTTATTTTTGGGAACAATTTTCATTATCCGTTGATTTTCCCACCCGAAAATGTTGACGTGTGACTATTTTTTTGACACATCAGCAAAGTTTGTCCCACCATAACGGGTCAATCATATTTTTCATCCTTGTGTTTATTGCTTTGAACATTTTTCATCCTTGTATTGTAAAAAGGACATTTTTCATCCTCGTGTTTATTTTTGGGAACAATTTTCATTATCCCCCGATTTTTCGAAAAGAAAATGCTGAAGTGTCACTTTTTTTGACACATCAACAAAATGGGGCCCATTTAGAACCCGGAATGCCCTACCCATTAGCACCTGCCCCGACCCGTTTTCGCCCACGGTTTTTTTTCCGGTTTCTCAATTTGTTAATTACTAAAACACTCTAAAAATTACCCAATCCTAGAAAAAAAAATAACAAAAAAAACAACACACTCCCTTAACCAGCCAAGACTTCACCGCGTTGGCCACACCCATCCCCCACACTTCTTCTTCTTCCTTGACGGCCTTGGAGACGGCAAGGACGGGGATCGGCGGGGGGCAGAGGAGTGGAGCTTGTGGAGGCGGAGGTTGCGGGATTTGGATCGGAGGAGGTGGAAGAAGACTTGAGAGGGTCGAAGAGGGGAGGGAGGTCGCGGGGAGTCCCCTGAGCCGCTTAACCATCAGCTCTTGGAGGCTGGTGCAGTGGCATAGAATCGCGTTGAGGCCCTCAGCGTCGTAAGCGTAGGAGGCGAGCGAGAGCTTGGTGAGGCTCGAGCAGTTGCGGGCAAAGGCATCCACGCCATGGTCGGTCACCGCGCGACAGCCACGGGAGCTTGAGGAGAGCGAGGTTGCCGCAGCAGATCGAGATCGCGACCAAGGAGTCGTCGTCGATGGTGTCCTGTAGATCCAGACGCTGCCGTCACCTGCACAACCAACTGCTGCCGCTGCCGTCATCTGCACATCCAACTGCCGCCGCTGCTGTCACCTGCACATCCAACCGCTGCCGCTGCAAGGACCCGGACTGGGTGAGTGACGAGCAAACACATTGGGATTATTTTTGGGGTTGTTTCAGTAATTGGCTAACTGGGAAACGAGTAAAACCCGTGGGCAAAAACGGGTTGGGTGGTGTGATTCGGGTTGGGCGTTTTTGGTTTAATATGGGCCCACATAGCTGATGTGTCAATTAAAAAAGTGACACGTCAGCATTTTCTTTTCAAAAAATCGGGAGAAAATAAAAAATATCCCGAAAAATAAACACAAGGATGAAAAACATCCGTTTTGTAACACAGGGATGAAAAATGCCCAAATCAATAAACACAAGGACGAAAAATATGATTGACCTGTTTATGGTGGGACCCACTTTGCTGATGTGTCAAAAAAATAGTGACACGTCAGTATTTTCGGGTGGGAAAATCGGTGGATAATGAAAATTATTCCCAAAAATAAACACGAGGATGAAAAATGTCCTTTTTGCAACACAAGGATGAAAAATGTTTAAAGCGGCAAACACAGGGATAAAAATATGACTGACCCATAAATTTTCTGCACTTTCCTTCTGCATTATCCCACAAAACCAAGTATTTTCACCATAAGTCTCCACAAAAAATTAAATTTGGAAGAAACTTGTAGCTTGCAGGGGAATAACAGGGTGGAGAGACGAGTTAAATGGGATAATGCAGAAGGAAAGTGCAGAAAATTTATAAGTGACTAGAGTCACTTGGACAAAATTTTTCCTTATTAATGCTCTTAACCCACCTAATTATTTCTTTTTCAATACAAAGTTAGTTTTAGAAAAAGTACCTATGTGTTCGTTCATAATAATTTTTAACGAAAATCTAACTCACATGCGCCTCCGGGCCATTTTTGTGGTGTAAAACAGAACATAGAAGTTGCAACCAATGCTCGATTTTTATATATTATTGTCTCCAACTTTTTTCCCAAAGATTAACTCTGTCCCTATATACAGGTAAAAATAGAAATTCATGTCCCCTGATCAGGAAGGAGGAGACTATGTGGGCGCAACGATCAAAAGCTTCATGGCTGAGGGAAGGTGACCAAAACACGAGTTATTTCCATGGTAAAGCTACAGAAAGGAAGTCCCAAAATCGGATCAAAAGGATTAAAGACGAGGGTGGGGAGTGGCATTCTCGGCGGGAAGATATGGAAGCAATTCTGGTAGACTTCTACCAGGACCTTTATAACTCGGCTGGGAGTCAAGGAACTGATAATATTTTGGAGTGTGTGGAGTAGAAGGTTACCGATGCCATGAATATGCACCTCACTAAAGATTTCTCCAGGGCTGAAATTGATTTGGCACTTAAGCAAATGCATCTTACCAAAGCGCCAGGTCCTGATGGTATGCCTGCACTTTTCTATCAACATTTCTGGCCGATTTTAGGCCCTAGTATTTCTGATATTATTCTTCATTTTCTTAGTAGTGGAGTCAGTTTTTCTAGTTTCAATTCTACTTTCATTGTTCTTATTCCTAAAGTGTCTAGTCCTGAGTCGTGTAGTCAGTACCGTCCTATTAGTCTTTGCAATGTTTTTTATAAAATTATTTCTAAGGTGCTATGTAATCGTTTGAAAACCATTCTTCCCCAAATCATAAGTCCTAACCAAAGTGCCTTTGTACCTGGTCGCCTTATTACTGATAATTACATGAGGAAGAAACAAAAGGGGAGAAAAGGGACTATAGGGTTAAAGATGGACATGAGTAAGGCATATGATAGAGTGGAGTGGTCTTTCTTGGAGCGAATAATGAGGAAGTTAGGTTTTTGTCAGAGATGGATTTCCCTGATTATGAATTGTATAACCTCTGTGTCTTTCTCTATTCTTATCAATAGGGTGCCAAGTGATAGTTTCAGGCCAACAAGAGGACTATGCCAAGGGAATCCACTATCCCCCTATTTATTCCCATTGTGCACTGAGGTTTTTTCAGCATTAATCACGGATGCCGCAAGGAAAGGACATATCCATGGTGCACAGTTAGCACGGAATGCACCCCCGATTACTCACCTTTTCTGTGCAGATGATTGCCTCTTATTTTCTAGGGCTACTCACCAGGAGATTCAAGACTTGATTCAGATCATCAAAACCTATAAAGAAGCTTCTGGCCAGCGTACTAATTTCGATAAGTCAGAATTTTCCTTAAGCCGCAACATGAATGAACAGTTTGCTACAAAAAGCCAATAGTGGATGGGGTTAGAAGCGGTGGATAGATTCCAAAAGTACCTGGGTATGCCCACAGTGATTGATCGGTCTAAAAAGGCAATCTTCAGCTCACTCAGGGATAAGGTGTGTAAGAAACTATCAGGATGGAAAAAGAAAACTTTGTCTTGCGCATGGAAGGAGGTCCTACTCAAATTGATAGTCCAAAGCATTCCCACCTTCATGATGAGCTGTTTTATTATCCCACAGGGGATATGTGATGAGATGGAACGAGCCATGAGGAAATTTTGGTGGGGACATGCGGAGGACCGCAATGGAATCTGTTGGGTGGCATGGAGTAAGATTTGCAGGGCAAAAAAGTATGGGATCTTGGATTCAAGCGGCTGGGTCAGTTTAATGAAGCAATGCTAGCAAAGCAAGCTTGGCGTCTAATACACCAACCTGAGTCACTACTCGCCTGTGTCCTTATGGCAAAATACTTTAGGCGGACAAGTTTTTTGGAGGCGAAACTGGGTGGAGCTCCTAGTTATACATGGCGTAGTATACTAAAGAGGAGGGAGGTGATTGTCAAGGGATCGAAGTGGTTGATTGGTAATGGAGAATCAATGAAGGTTTGGAAGGATAGGTGGTTGGACGATGGGGTGACCCCTCAAAGCAATTCGAAAGCACTGGTGTTGATGAGGACATGATGGTGGCGGAACTCATCGATCCTGAAACTAAGAACTGGAACTCGCAGGCAATCCCGTCTACTTTCGATGCAAACATAACGGCTAACATCATCAACATCCCTCTCAGCCATTGACTCCCATCTAATAAGTTATCTTGGCAATTTACTAAAGATGGCCACTACTCAGTTCAGAGTGGTTACCACCTCCTTTTGCAGCCAGAAGTAGATGGCCAACCTAGACAAGGATGGAAGTGGCTCTGGAATTTGTCTGTTCCCCCTAAGGTCAGAATCTTCATGTGGAGGCTATGCCACAACGCGCTGGCTACAAAAGACAATCTATATATTAGGCAGGTGGTACCATCTGCGATCTGCCCTATTTGTGCGACCAACGACGAGTCAGCCTATCACCTCTTTTTAGGCTGTCTATGGACGAAGAAAATCTGGGAGAACATTCAGCCGGGAAGGGACATGGCCACCGTCCCCTCCCTAGTGGAATGTTTGCACGATATCCACCAAAATGGCAGTGGAGAGGAAATGGAGATCATTTGCATGACACTGTGGTCCATATGGAAATCTCGTAACGACCTTGTCTTCAGCGGCATTGCGGGATCAGCATATGGGACTGCACAAAGAGCACGCAGCATGTTACAGGATTTTGTGAAGGCAAATGAAGCATAGCCAGGGACGAGAGCTGTGGGTGCGGCTGAGGTATAGCATTGGAAACCACCAGTACGAGGTTGGTCCAAGCTAAATTCGGATGCAGCGTGGACGCAGGGGCTCGCTCGACTGGGGGTAGTTCACGAAATGCCGAAGGGGGCGTGCTGTTTAGTGCCACAAAGCATATATTTGGGGTTATAGGACCAAAGGAGGCAGAAGCGCTCGCCGGGGTATATGGCATACAACTTGTAGTGCAGCATCAACTGCCTCGAGTGGAATGGGAAACAGACTGCCTGAGTTTAGTAAAGAGCTTGTTGAAGCAAGTATACCCGAACAACCGCTCAGGATTAGCTTTGCAAGGCATTGTAGCTCTATCTACATATTTTGTTTCTTTTAATGTCCTTTATTGTAACAGACAAGCAAATAATGTTGCGCATTCTTTAGCGCATTTGGCAAATGTCATGCCAACTGAACAGGTCTGGGAAGAGTCTGTCCCGTCACCTGTCCCAACCATTGTAAGCACCGATCTTAGATTTCTTTGAATGAAATGACGATGGTTTTCCTAAAAAAAAACCAAAAAAATTCATGCCCCCTCGATATTCAGTGGCCGATTACCCATACGTAGCCAATCATTTTCCGACACGTGTCCCCGGGCAAATGTAATTTTCCCATTTTTTCCCCACACAAAATTTTATTAACACATGAGCTCGGAATTTGAATTTAATTTGGTTTGAGTGGAAAATGCGGCCACGCACATGGGTGTGCAGCAGCCTCGAGTGCTCTGCCATGGGCTTGACTTTTGCAGCCCAAACAAAACGACGTCATCTTTTCACGAAACGCGAAGAGCTAGGCGAAGTCTTGCGTCGTTTAACTCTAAACGACTCGCGTGCTGCCGTTTTGTGTTTCGGGCTGTTGTTTGAACTTAAAGTGCTCCAATTATTTTATATGAACCTGAAACGTAACAGTTGGTAAACAACTAATACAAAAATGAAAATTAAAAAAAGAAAACTCATCGAACCCAATTGTTTTGCGTTCCCTCACGAAAAAAGGATTGCTTTGTGGAAATTGTGCAAAATACATTTTAACATAGTCGGTCGACCGACCTTTTTTTTTTTTTTTTTTTAAGAATCAGAGACGGTCTTGGAAGCTAAAATCTTATAAATAGCTTCGTGATTTTATGCTGTAATTGTTTCTTTCTCACTAAGCAACCAAAAAAAAGTCTTATATAAATAACTTCTCCCTTCTTATTCTTAGCATCCTGCATAGAGCATCCTCTTGCAAAAAAAAAAAAAAAAAAAACTTTCGACTGCCTGCTATCAATTACGGAGTTTCTAAACCGAGGTTGGTATGCGTTTAGTTTTTTCCTAGCTAGCCGTGATTGAATTCCCTCAAATCTTTGCTTTTGATGATCCCCAATTTCTTTCTTTTGAAATCTTTGTTTTTTTGTTTTAGAATTATTTTGGAATCCGATAAACTTTTTAGGTGTTGTATGATGGTGTAAGTGTTATGCAAATTTAATTCTAACTAATTCTATTGCTATTTGCCAAAATCATGGCACAGAATCGGTGTCTGTTTATTTATTCAATAGAAACTAGTACTTGTAAAAGCAGGTTCAGATTTTACGACATGCAATTTTTTACTCCTAGAGGTGACTTCTAGCTATTTGTGAGAGTGGCGAAGTTAGACAGAATTTTTTAGAGGGGGATATAACATTTTGTGTATGATAATAGAGGTTTATATAATAAAAATAAAATTTAGAGAAGGCCAATGTAACATTTTATGTTTAATAATAAGGGTTTAAATAAAAAAAATAAAATTTAGAAGGGTCAAATATACATCACGATAGGACTTATTTGCAGAAATTAAAAATCTAGGGGGCAATTGCTATACTATGATAGGACTTGTATGAAAAAATTAGAAACCCAGGGGTGGCCATGGCCCCCCCTTGGCCTCCTAGGCCACCGCCACTGTTTGTGAGAGTGACCAACATTGATCATCCCATTTACGAGGGTTAGGTTTCTTTTTGGTTTTACAAGCAGTTAGACACAAACAAGTCGTACGTTTTCTGGGCATTGCCTGCCAATCAATTTTTGTGAATATATAGGTCAGTGGAAGGGTGTGGTTTTCCTTTTGGACCAGAGATTTTTTAACGATTAGGCTACTTTTCTCTTTTTTCCAGTTAATGGAACAATTCAAAGCGGGTGCAGAATCTACTATCATGGAGGATCATCCTCTTAATCATTCATCAAAAGATGGAGTCAGCTCTGAGGGCTCAGGTAGTCCTCGAGGTCGAAAGGTAACAGCCAGATGGGATCCAGTTGAAGCTTGTAGGCCTGTTATTGATGAAGCTCCAGTGTTTTATCCAACTGTTGAGGAGTTTGAAGATACAATTGGTTACATATCAAAGATACGCTTAGAAGCCGAGCCATTCGGTGTATGTCGGATTGTCCCACCGCCTTCCTGGAGTCCACCATGCCGCCTTAAGCAGAAAGATATATGGGAACAAGCCAAGTTTTCCACACGAATTCAACAAGTAGACTTGCTTCAGAATAGGGAGCCCATGAGGAAGAAACGTAAAAGTCGGAAACGGAAGAGGAGACGACATGCAAAGATTGGGAACACCACTTGTTCAGAAGAAAATCCTGCTTCTGGGACTGACGAGAAGTTTGGGTTCCAGTCAGGTTCAGACTTCACATTTGAAGAATTCAAGAAATATGCTCACCGTTTCAAGATGTGTTACTTTGGTCGGGAGGAGGTTATGGAGAATGTCAAACCTGATGTTATTGAACACCAGTCGACGTGGAATCCTCCTTCTTTGGAAGAAATAGAAGGTGAATACTGGCGAATCATTGAGCAGCCAACTGATGAGGTTGAGGTATACTATGGAGCTGATTTGGAAGCAGGAACATTTGGAAGTGGATTTCCAAAGGCTTCTTCAATGGTGAGTACTGAAGGTGAAACTGATAAGTACACAATTTCAGGCTGGAATTTGAACAACCTTCCACGACTCCAAGGTTCTGTATTATGTTTTGAAGAAAGCGATATCTCAGGAGTTGTAGTGCCGTGGCTGTACGTTGGAATGTGTTTCTCATCATTCTGTTGGCATGTTGAGGACCACCATCTCTATTCGCTAAACTATTTACATTGGGGAGATCCTAAAATATGGTATGGCGTACCGGGAACCCATGCTCCCGCTTTGGAAGCTGCAATGAAAAAGCATTTACCCGATCTGTTTGAAGAAAGCCCCGGTTTGCTACATGAACTGGTTACACAACTATCTCCCTCGGTGCTGAAAGCGGAGGGTGTGCCAGTATATCGAGTAATACAACACTCTGGAGAGTTCGTCCTTACCTTCCCCAGGGCATACCATGCTGGTTTTAACTGTGGATTCAACTGTGCAGAGGCAGTGAATGTGGCCCCCGTTGATTGGTTACCACATGGGCAACATGCAGTTGAGCTATACAGTAGCCAATATCGCAAAACATCCGTATCGCATGACAAGCTGTTACTGGGATCATCCCAGAAAGCAGTTCATGCCCTCTGGGAACTGCTATTTCTGGGTAAGGAAGATCTGGACGACACTTTTAGTTGGAGAAATGTCTGTGGCAAGGATGGAATGCTTACAAAGGCAGTCAAGGCAAGGTTACAGATGGAGGAGGAGAGGCTGGGGCATCTTCCTGCTGCACTGAAATTGCAGAAGATGGAAAGAGACTTTGACTTGAAGGATGAGAGAGAATGCTTCACTTGTTTCTATGACTTGCACTTATCTGCAGCTAGCTGCCAATGCTCCCCTGGACGGTTTGCATGTCTTAAACATGTAAAACGTTTTTGCTCATGTGAACCAGATCGCAGATATGTTCTTCTGCGTTACACTACAGATGAGCTAAAGATATTGGCCAAAGCATTGGAGTGTGAATTAGATGCTGTGAAATTGTGGGCATCTAAAGAACTTGGGCTTCTCAGTGATGATGATGCTCATGTACATATATAACCCGCATCTTAAAGATGATAAATTGGAAATCAGTGTCTCTTGTTGTTTGAAAAGTAATCTTTCTTCGGAGATATTCCTGCTAGATACTCTTGATGAAGGAACTCTAATAGGTAAGAAGAAAGTTAAGGTGGATCAAGACGACAGCATCGACTTGAATAGTGATGTTATGCTTGTTGAACGTGAAAGTGAGTGTCAGTGTGCGTCTAATGGCAAAGGTGATATGGGTATCTCAAGTGTAAAGTTAATACATGGCTCAGGAAGTGAGCAACAGAAAGTTAGTGGTTTATATGTTGTAAAAGAAGCTGATGGTGAGAACTCAGGACTGGTTCTTATTACTCTAAAACAGTCTAATCTCAAATATTCTGGCAAGAATTAATTGATTTCGTTACTGTTATAAGTATATACGCAAGCAGTTAATTATATATATTCAGATTTGTCTACAGATATTTTCAGTATGCAAGTAATTTATATTTGTGTGCCTGCAGATGTGAAAAGATGAGTGTATACACGCAAATTATATATCTGTCCATTCGACGAAAAAATTTATATATCATGTACTTCTATTTAATACAGTACCTACCTACCATGATGAGAATTCAAGCAATTTACCTTAGTTTTTCCTTTTTTTCTTTTTATCAGAAATCCTAGAAACTACCCAATTCCCCTAACCACCCTCTATTTATCTTAGGTTTTCTGCAATATATTTTAAACCCACTCGACATATTGTTTTTGTTTTTGTTTTATCTTCATGCATGTTGGTAACTAGAGAAGGAATAACAAGATGGTTTTATTTGCATCATATTTCATTTTTTTTTTTATGAATTTAGAAGAAACTACAGGCCAGGCTGATAAGGCTTACCGGTGACTGCAGTGGCTTAGTTAAGGCCCAATGATTAGTATTGTTTTGGGAAAAAAAAAAAGGAGAAAAGAGTAATATTCTCTCTTTCGTTTACTTGCAGTGGGGCCCCTGATATCAGATATTTAAGCCGCGAAAGAACCCCCACTATTTTGACCAAAAAAAAAAAGAGAACCCCCACTATTCCTGGATTGCTAGCATATATATGAGTTTGGAATATCGTGATCCAAAGTTTGCTGCATTATTCCCTTTATTGATTTTTTTTAGTCCATGCCGATGCAATTCATTGCCATCCGAATTGTTTTTTTTTTTTCAAGCATGTAATATTCGGGTCTTCATAGGTTAATTATACAGTAACGATGATAATACTGGATCATTGAGCAAGCTTTTGCGTGCTATACAGTGAGCGTCTGGATAATTTTTTTTTTAATAATCTCTTTTTGATATTTATTAAAAAAATTAGATTTGTGGGGGCTTATATGACACACATCGACTCCAGATGCATTTACTTTCTATTCCAGATGAAAAAGACAATAATGTCCGATTGCTATTAAGTGCAGGGACAAAAAAATTTGAAATTAAAAGAGTAAGGATAATAACATTGAAAGCAAAGTATAGGGATAAAAAATACTAATTTGGCTAAGAAATTTGTAATAGCCCAGGTAAAAATTTGCATTTTTACCGGGACTGTATAACGACTTTTACAGTGATTTATCTTTGAAATTAATCTTGGGTAATTAATTCAAGGTAAATCGGGCATCGTTTTTTCGAAACCGAGGGTTTTTCCGTGCTCGTGATTTTTCCGTGGATTTTACGGACCAAAGTTGGTATTTTTCGGGTCCCGGACTCCTCAGAAAAATCACACACAAAAATAACTAAGAGGAGTATGCAGTTATTTTATGGTCCGGTCTGGACACGACCCTGCATTATTGAGCCACCTCAATAATGCAAGGCGGCGCCACCTTTGCTGCTGTGCATAGAAATATAAAGAGGAAGAAAGTAGGAGAAGAGAAGGAGAGGAGAAGGAAAAGAAAAGGAGAGAAAAAAAAAAGAGGGAAAAAAAGTGAAGAGAAAAAGAGAGAAGAAGAAAACAGAGAAAGAGGAAAAAAAAAAGAAAAAAAAAGTGAAGAACAAAAATGCAAAAGAAAAAAAAGAAAAAAAAACACACACACCACCAACCTGACGACCCAACCTCCTCCACACAAGCCGCCACCTCCACCACTGCCTGACACCACCTGCACCTTTCTTTCTCTTCTTCTCCTCCTTTCCGTGCTGCTGCCGCCGCCTGCAGCCACGCCGCCCGTCGCCTTTCTTCCTCCTCTGCAGAAAACCGCCGCCGCCAAGCCCTGTAACAGCCCGGGTAAAATTTTTGATTTTTACCGGGACTGTAAAAGTCTTTTTACCGTGATTTACTGTTGAATTAATCTTGGGTAATTAATTCAAGGTAAATCGGGCGTCGTTTTTCGAAACCGAGAGTTTTCCCGCGCTCGTGATTTTTCCGTGGATTTTTCGGGCCTAAGTTGGTATTTTTCGGGTTTCGGAATTTCTCGGAAAATGTAACAGCCCGGGTAAAATTTTTAATTTTTACCGGGACTGTAGAAGTCGTTTTACCGTGATTTGCTGTTGAATTAATCTTGGGTAATTAATTCAAATTAAATCGGGAGTCGTTTTTCGAAACCGAGGGTTTTCCCGCGCTCGGGGGTATCTTCCTAACTAACCGAGCCTCGGTTTTCAGTTCCGAGAGTTGGTCGATGCTCAGGAGGATTAATCGGATTTTCCGAGCCCAAGTCACATTTTTTGACTCGGGACGGGAAATTACGGTTTTGCCCCGCCCCTCTTCCTTTTCTTCTTTTCTTTTTCTCTTTTTCTTTCTTTTTCTTCTTTCCCTTTTCTTCTCTTCTCCCTGTCGTCTTCCTCTTCCGCCCGTGACGCCGCCGCCTGCCCCACCTTCCCTCACCCATGACTCACCATGTCCCCTTCTCCCTTGCTTCCTTTTATTCCTTTCTCCTCTCCACCCCACTGCCCGTCACCACACCCGCCAACCATCACTGCACCACCCCCTTCTTCTTCCTTTTCCCGGCCGAACCAACAAACACCACCCTTCACCGTCGACCACCACCAGCTCCTCCCCTCTCCTCTCTTCTCTTCCTTCCTTCACCGACGCGCAGCCGCGCGCCCCACTCGCCCTCCTGCCCGCTTGCTGCTGCCGCTGAGGACACCTCGTCGCCGCCGGAGTTGCTGCAACTCACAGCCGTGTGTCGCCGACCGAAGTCACTGAGCCGTCGCCACCCCCTCTTCCTCACCTTGCGCGCGACGCCAACAACAACCACAGACGCCACCGGAGACCACCTGCAGCCGCGCCGTCTGAGTTCTCCTCCTTCTCGTCGTCTGCAGCGCCGCCGTCGCTGTCCGTCGCGAGCAGGCCCGCAGCCGACGCCCAGACCGCCGATCCTTCCTTCTCCCTCGTCGTCGTCGCCCCGAGCTCCCCTCACGCTGCTGTACGCCGCCTCGTTTGCCTCTGCTTCCGCGCCGCCATCGCCCCCCCCCCCCCCAAGGTGAGCAGCCGTGGTTGTAGGTGACGACCCGGCTGAATGGTGTTGGGTCGGGTTGACCCGATGCCTTGTGGGTTGGGTTTTGTGAATGGATGTGGATTTTGGGTTGGGTTTAGTTTTGGGCTTGGGTAATAGGTTTGGGCCATGGATGTGTTGGGCTGGGCTGTGTTGGCAGGCTCACTGCGTGAGCCTAGTCCATGTAGGAAGCTAGGCCTGCACTGTTTGGCCCATTCCATTTAAAAAAATAATATAATATAATAAATAATAATAATAACAATAAAATCTGATTTATATATTTTTATGATTAATACTTTGAAAATTAAATCATAGAAGTATTTTGGGAAATATATACGATTATTATGGAATTTTGGGAAAGTATAAGATATGGAAAATAAACAATACCTATGCATACGGGAATAATTTGGGAAATCGTATATGTATATTAATAAATTCGTATTTATTATCAAGAAAAAAATTATATGGTTATATTTTCTAAAAATGGAGTTTTCTAAAGATAATAATAGTAGGAAACTATACTTTGGAAAGTATAATAATTTCTATGGAAATATTATAGAAAATATATACATATGTTATAATTTTCAGAAAAATTATAGTAATTATTATTTTGGGAATTATAGTTATTTTATGAAAATATATTTTGAAAAGAGTTTTAATTAAAGTATGGTACCAAAATTATATTCGGATATCCGTACGGTAAATATTTTCGGTAAAAGACAAAATATCGGATAAGAACCGGGATGGGTTTATTACGCAGTTTGGCATCATAGCATACCAATTATGTGCATTTATGTGAGCATGTTGTTTTTTTGTATAGGTTATGATATCGAGCAGTTCCTGTGGAACTGGCTTTGGAACCGGCTTTGGAACCTGTTGAGGATTCTGTATTTGATAATCGGCTAAGGTGAGGTTAAGTAAATATTTAAATACATCCCGTGATATCAAGTTGTTGTTTGCTTACTGTGCTCGATGTTGCTGGTATGATACCTTGTGGCTGTGTATGGTTTGTTTTGAGATGATTTTGATTGATAATTGTTGCCGTTGATGTTGTTGAAATTATTATTGCTGTTGATATCATTGATGAGGTTGGAATTATGGTTATAAGTAAGACTATTACTGTTGTTGATTGTGAGAAATGTGTAAGCTGGGTACCGAGGGTACTATTATGGGAATAGTTTGGAATAAGTTTATATTATCCAGACGAGCGGAGAGGCTGCGAGCCTGCTCGGGATAATGTGTTGATGATTGGTTAACAGTATAGTGGTAACAAGACTAAAATGGTAATCTTAATAAACTGNATGGTTATAAGTAAGACTATTACTGTTGTTGATTGTGAGAAATGTGTAAGCTGGGTACCGAGGGTACTATTATGGGAATAGTTTGGAATAAGTTTATATTATCCAGACGAGCGGAGAGGCTGCGAGCCTGCTCGGGATAATGTGTTGATGATTGGTTAACAGTATAGTGGTAACAAGACTAAAATGGTAATCTTAATAAACTGAACACACTTAGACATCTAGTAAGTCACAGTTAAATGTTGGAACAGCCAGAAGGTAGTCTTATTTTATGGTGCTGGGGGAGAGTGTGCTTGGGGTCTGCTCCCTGTCTGTACCAGTTATTTATATTTAGGCGCTGGGGGAGAGTGTGCTTGGGGTCTGCTCCCTGTCTGTGCCAGTTATACGTGGAGGTACCAGGGCGGGGTCCACGGGCTAGCTAGTTTGACTACCAGGCGACGGCCATCATTTAACTTGTGATAGGGGCCCTGATAATAAAATTGGAATAGCGTGTCTAGAATCACAAGTGTGTCATTTAAGGTTCGTGAGAACCTTAGTTGATTGTTGGTGATGTGACTTGGAAATTTACGGTTGTTTGTATATGTATATTTGCTTATGGGTTTTACCCGGTGGGCACTTCGGACTCACCCCTCACCTGCGGGCTTTCATCCCGTAGGTTGAGTTATTTGTGGTTCAGGTATATTGCATTCCAGACAGGCTGCGGTGTCATCCCTTGGACAGGACTCGGATCCATTAGTTGCATCATGGGTTGCATACAGTGTCTTTGTGTGTTGTTAAGTCTTCCGTTGTGCTGTTTATTGCTATTGTTAGGCCATAGGGCCGGTTGTGTTATAGTTGATGTTTCGGGATTTGGGCGACACGTTTTGATGTTGGGCCGATGGGCCAGGTTTTTGATGTTTATGTTGTGACATTGGGCCGGCTTCTTGGATTTACTCACTGATATTTTCTTTGGGCCATTGGGCTGGGTTACTGGTTATATTTACTGTCGTTACAATTCCGGCACGTGTTTACTGTGTACGGTAAATACGGGTCGGGGCGTTTCAGAAAATCACACCGGAAAATAACTAAGGGGGTATCAGTTATTTTCTGGTCCGGCTCGGACACGCTTCAACAATGCAGACAAGCTGCATTATTGTTGATTCACACGTCGCACAGTAAATCTAAGTTCTACAAAAGAAGAAGAGGAAGAAGAAAGCAGAAGGAGAGGAAGAGAGGAGAGGAAAAAAAAAAAAAAGAAAAGAGGGAAAAAGAAAAGAAAAGAGAGAAAAGAAAAGAAGAAGGAAAAAAAAGAAATAAATAAAAATAGAAAAATAGAAAAAAAAAGAAACAGAGAGGGAGTGGAAAAAAAAGAAAGAAAAAAAAGAAATTCGGAAAATAGGAAAAAAGAAAAGAAAGAAAAAGAAGAAAATAGAAAAAGAAAAGGAAATAAGAAAAACAGAAAATCCGATCACTTTTCACGTCACCCCGGTTACTGTGCATGCCGTGGCGATCCGCGCCGCCGTTCGCCGCACCGCCGCCACCATCCGCTTCCCCTCACCAACGCGACCTCGACGCCGGCGACTCCTCCCGAAATTCCTGGAAAAAAATATAAATGCCATAAAAATAATTCCTGGAAATTTTATGTACATATATTATTTTGCCTGGAAAATTATGGTTGTGGAAATTATATACATATGTAATTTGGAAATTAAAGTTAATTATATTTTGAGTTGGAAAATACTATTATATATATTTAGAGAAAGATAAATACTATATATATTTTCTGGAAATTATAGTTAAGTTATTATTTTTCTGGAAGATTAAGGAGATTATAATTTTGGAAAATTATAGTTATTTATGAAATTATTTTGAAAAGAGATTTAATTTAAGTATGGTACCAAAATTATATTCGGAAATACGTACGGTATAATATTTTCGGTAAATGAAAATAATAAAGGATATGAACCGGGATGGGTATATTTCGCAGTTTGGGCATCATAGTATACCGATTATGTGCATTTATGTGTATATATTGTTTTGGTTGTATAGGTTCGGATATCAGGCAGTTTCCCGAGGAGCCGGCGTCGAACCGGTCATTGTTTCCGGAGTTGAGTAATCGGCCACGGTGAGGATGGATTTCCTTCAATATGTGCCTGTATTACTCGGTTACTTTGTTTTGTGGATTATTGCATTGTTGAGTATTGTGTTTGTTGTGGTTTGTCTCGGGATGTTAATCCCATGGTCTTGATTGTTGTCGGGATGTTTATCCCAGTATTTTGATTGGGTTTGAATATTTATTTTCGTGTCTTGACCATGAGTATAATGGAATAATTAGTCAATTGTGATAAGGATGTCGATCTTTGATTTTTGGATAGGGATGTCTATCCCGGTATTTTGGTTAGGGATGTCGATCCCTGTGATTTGATTTTGATGATGATAATATAATTGTCACGTGGTAAGTAGAGGTACGACCGGATGGTTTGAGACTGTTTTGTGGTGGCCATGATCTGGGTTACTTGTGATGGGCATGTTGATGCCGGTTTGATTGGGATGTTGATCCCTGAGTTTGATATTGGGATGTTGATCCCAGGTTCTTTTTTATCTGGCACCAGGAACAGGTTGATAACCTGGTACGACCCTAGCTTATCCGTGACGGGGTCCGGAAAGATAAAATTGGAAAATTGGATTTTATTGGAGTCTTTTCGTTTTTGGACCGGTTTTGGGTCCTGTCTTTCGATTTGGTGTATTTTGGTGGATTTTACTTATTTTCGACTTGAGTAATTTATAGTGTTCATATTGATTGTCTTTCCTTCGTCGGTGAGCACTTCGGACTCACCCCTCACCTGCGGGCTTTCATCCCGTAGGATGAGTTACTTTTGGTACAGGTTTGGTGCATTCCAGACAGGCTGTGGTGTTATCCCTTGGACAGGGCTTGGATCCATAGTTTGCATCAGTGTCGCATACAGTGTTTGTGAGTTATTAAAGTCTTCTGCTGTGCTTTGTTTTTACTATTATTGGGCCATTGGGCCGGTTGAGTTATTGTTGTTGTTTTTTTTATGTTGGGCTGTTGAGCCCGGATATCTATTGGGTATACACTGTATGCTGGTCTTATTTTGGTTGGGTCGTTACAGTTCCGGCACGTGTTTGCTGTGTACGGTAAATACGGGTCGGGGCGTTTCATTTTGGTAGCGGAGCGGGCGTTAGGTCTTGTTGGGCAGTCCTTGTGTGTTTGTTGTCCTTGTTTGCATAGTTCGCTCCATTTGTTTATTATTTTATATCATTTTAGTTAGTGCATTATGGATCCTGTCAAGGGACGCCAGCTGTCGCAGAGCATACACATATGAGGTAAATGATGCCATAAATAAGCGGAAATACAAATATTATTAATATTGCAAATATTGAAATTACAAATGGAAATATTACATTGATATTTGATATTTTATAAAAATAGAAAATACATTTATCTTCTCGGAACGACGTTGACCCGGAAGCTGGTTGGGTCGTTGTTGATGTTGACTTGGATGCTGTCGCTCCACGAGAACCACATGCCGCCTCTGTTGTCCTGGCCTGGAAGCTCGAACCGGTTTGCTTGAGGGAATCGGAGTGGGATGAGACCGTGATCGTCTTGAGGCTGCCACTGGGTCTCCGTCAGAAGAACCATTTTTAGTTTGTATTGGTTCTTTAGGTCCCTCAGAGTACGCGAGAACTCCTGGGAACGCCTTGCGACTCCTCTGCAGTTCCACACCAGTAGTCGGGCCTTTGGCCAAGTTATGGGCACACGAGTGACTCTGGGCATGCTCTGGGCCGTCATCGAGAGCTGGTAGTAGGTACCTTGCTCCAGGGTATGGCAAGTGGACTCTAGGTTGAACTCCTGAAGTCTTTCCGAGATGAAGAACATGATGAAGTTTGCTGAGCCGTAGTAGGAGGTCCTCAGAGTGCCATGGTCCTCCAGGAAGAACACCTCTTCCATGGGAGTGACGAAGAATCTCGAGGAGTTGAGCTCGTCGACAAAGACTAGACGAGGCATTCTGCCGAGCTCGTTCGGTAGCTCTTCTGGACGCTCGTTGACCATGCTGTAGGCCAGACAGTTCCTTCTACCTAGGTTGGCACCTTCGACGAAGAAAATGGAAGATGGAGCAAGCATCGTGTTTGGACGAGTGGGTATTTTGTTTTTGAGCGTTGTGCTTTTGTTTTTCTGAGCGCTTGTTTGCCTTAAAATGCTTTTGATGATTTACACCACACCGCTTCGTTTCTTTTATACTCTTATGGGGAGCGTGTTTATTGTTTCCGATTTTCAAGATTTGCTTTTTGAAAATTTGCCGTTGCTTCATTTATTGCTACGTTACTTTATACGTTTTTCGGGCTACAATGCCAGAGTTTTTCAACCTTTTTCCATCTTATGATTTTCTTTCGCTCTGGCTACTTTGTCTTTTCTTTTCATGGTCTTACTACATTTTCTTGCATCTTTTATCACATGCATCCGTGACCGTTGAGGCTGGACTGATGGGACCACACCTCGAGTGGAGTGCATGTGCGACAAGCTTATAGCTGTTCGGACATCGTGGAGAGATAGGAGATCTGACACACGTTTTTGGCTCATGCGGAATTTGTGAACAAGTGGGTACGTTTCTTTCGAGGGACACAGGACGCTCTCGTGAACGTCACCGTTAGCTGTACGTGTCACGTATCTCGGGATCGGGGATGTCTACGATCGATCTAGAGCGCCGAGCATGAAAACGTGTGTTGTTGTAATTTCTTTTTGTTTTGATTTTGTTAAACGAGTTTTATTTTTAATTTCCTTATGTTTGATTTTATAACCTTATTGTTGATTTTTAATCTGCTTTAAGATGTTTTGTTTTTCTGTTTAATACAAGATTTCATGACACAAGAGTTTTACTTTAAAAAGAAAGCTTATTTTATTTATTTTATAATAGTTTTACAACAGGAGAAGAAGTACTCTATGGAGCTACTTGCTTCTCTAGGTCTTTTACAAGTTTTTGGACGGTTTTCATGTGTGGGAAGAGTTCCGCGCACGCCAGTTCGATTTGCAACACCGCCGAGCTGATCTTCTTCAGAGAGACATTCAGCTGCGTCAGCGTCTGCTGCGGAGTGTTGCTTTCAGCCGTCGCCTTGCCCTTTCGATCTTCAGTTTTCTTGCCGGCACGCTTCTTTAGCCGTTTTGGGGAGACGACCATGTGCTCTTTCAAGCCGATGATGTTTGTCTTGAACCGCTTCTTCGGAGGTTCTTCATCGGAGCTTGTCGGGAAAGCAGTGCCGCCGATGTAGCTGTTGTTCTTGGAATCCGAGGTAGTCCTTGATCTCAGTGGAGAGTCCATGACTGTGTGTGAGTTTGCCAGTCATGAGGTTTGGTTTTTATAGAGGACGAGATGTCGCTTAAGGGTATAAGCAGTATCTTGGGTTGAGTTTGGACACCTGGCAGAGTGTGCCAGAAGCTTATCGTGGTAGGACCCACGGATAAGACGGAATTTCGGGGACGAAATTCTTTTTAAGGTGGGTAGACTGTAACAGCCCAGGTAAAATTTTTGATTTTTACCGGCATTGTAAAAGTCTTTTTACCGTGATTTACTGTTGAATTAATCTTGGGTACTTAATTTAAGGTAAATCGGGCGTCATTTTTCGAAACCGAGAGTTTTCCCGCGCTCGTGATTTTTTCCGTGGATTTTTCGGGTTTCGGAATTTCTCGGAAAATAACAGCGGAAAATAACTAAGGGGGTATCAGTTATTTTCTGGTCCGGACCGGACACGCTTCAATAATGCAGACAAGCTGCATTATTGTTGATTCACACGTCGCACAGTAAATCTAAGTTCTATTAAAGAAGAAGAGGAAGAAGAAAGCAGAAGGAGAGGAAGAGAGGAGAGGAAAAAAAAAAGAAAAGGAGAGAAAAAAAAGAAAAGAGGGAAAAAGAAAAGAAAAGAGAGAAAAGAAAAGAAGAAGGAAAAAAAAGAAATAAATAAAAATAGAAAAACAGAAAAAAAATAGAAAAAAAAAGAAACAGAGAGGGAGTGGAGAAAAAAGAAAGAAAAAAAATTCGGAAAATAGGAAAAAAGAAAAGAAAGAAAAAGAAGAAAATAGAAAAAGAAAAGGAAATAAGAAAAACAGAAAATCCGACCACTGTTCACGTCACCCCGGTTACTGTGCATGCCGTGGCGATCCGTGCCGTCGTTCGCCGCACCGCCGCCACCATCCGCTTCCCCTCACCGACGCGACCTCGACGCCGTCACCTCCTCCCGTCCCCGCTGCGAGACGCGCCGTCAGTGGCCTTTGACCCGCGGCGAAACCCGTGGATCTTGCTCCCAGCGCCGCTGACGACGAAACCGTCAGCCTTCCGTCTCCTTTCCACCGCCCGTGGAGTCGCCCCGATGTCGCCGACTCCGCGCTAGCCTTCCCTCGCGCTCCTGCCGCGCCGCCGTCGTCGCAACCCGGAGGTAAGACCCGGATTTTTGCAAGGATCCGTTTTTTTACGAAACGGGTCGCGAACAGTTGGGTTGGGTCTGCTGCTGGGTTGGGCTGAGTGGTGCTGGGCCGAACCTTGGCAGGCCTGCTGCCTTGGTCTGGGCCGGCACTATTCATGGCCCAGTCCGTTTAATAAAAAAACAATATATATGTATATTTATTTATTTATATTGTGGTAATTAATTTTGAGAAAAAAATATATATTTATTTTGAAAAAATTATGGCTAATTAAATTCTTGTATTTTGAGGATAATATAAATATATATACTTTGATAAATAATTAAGTTATATTTTGGGAAATTAATATTAATTGGAAAAAAATATAAATGCCATAAAAATAATTCCTGGAAATTTTATGTACATAAATTATTTTTTTCTGGAAAATTATGGTTGTGGAAATTATATATATATGTACTTTGGAAATTAAAGTTAATTATATTTTGAGTTGGAAAATACTATTATATATATTTAGAGAAAGATAAATACTATATATATTTTCTGGAAATTATAGTTAAGTTATTATTTTTCTGGAAGATTAAGGAGATTATAATTTTGGAAAATTATAGTTATTTATGAAATTATTTTGAAAAGAGATTTAATTTAAGTATGGTACCGAAATTATATTCGGAAATACGTACGGTATAATATTTTTGGTAAATGAAAATAATAAAGGATATGAACCGGGATGGGTATATTTCGCAGTTTGGGCATCATAGTATACCGATTATGTGTATTTATGTGTATATATTGTTTTGGTTGTATAGGTTCGGATATCAGGCAGTTTCCCGAGGAGCCGGCGTCGAACCGGTCATTGTTTCTGGAGTTGAGTAATCGGCCAAGGTGAGGATGGATTTCCTTCAATGTGTGCCTATATTACTCGGTTATTTTGTTTTGTGGATTATTGCATTGTTGAGTATTGTGTTTGTTGTGGTTTGTCTCGGGATGTTAATCCCATGGTCTTGATTGTTGTCGGGATGTTTGTCCCAGTATTTTGATTGGGTTTGAATATTTATTTTCGTGTCTTGACCATGAGTATAATGGAATAATTAATCAATTGTGATAAGGATGTCGATCCTTGATTTTTGGATAGGGATGTCTATCCCGGTATTTTGGTTAGGGATGTCGATCCCTGTGATTTGATTTTGACGATGATAATATAATTGTCACGTGGTACGTAGTGGTACGACTCGATGGTTTGAGACTGTTTTGTGGTGGCCATGATCTGGGTTACTTGTGATGGGCATGTTGATGCCGGTTTGATTGGGATGTTGATCCCTGAGTTTGATATTGGGATGTTGATCCCGGGTTCTTTTTGATCAGGCACCAGGAACAGGTTGATAACCTGGTATGACCCTAGCTTATCCATGACGCGGCCCGGAAAGATAAAACTGGAAAATTGGATTTTATTGGAGTCTTTTCATTTTTGGACAGGTTTTGGGTCCTGTCTTTCGATTTGGTGTATTTTGGTGGATTTTACTTGTTTTCGACTTGAGTAATTTATAGTGTTCATATTCATTGTCTTTCCTTCGTCGGTGAGCACTTCGGACTCACCCCTCACCTGCGGGCTTTCATCCCGTAGGATGAGTTACTTTTGGTACAGGTTTGGTACATTCCAGACAGACTGTGGCGTTATCCCTTGGACAGGGCTTGGATCCATAGTTTGCATCAGTGTCGCATACAGTGTTTGTGAGTTATTAAAGTCTTCCGTTGTGCTTTGTTTTTACTATTATTGGGCCATTGGGCTGGTTGAGTTATTTTTGTTGTTTTTTTTATGTTGGGCTGTTGAGCCCGGGTATCTATTGGGTATACACTGTATGCTGGTCTTATTTTGGTTGGGTCGTTACAGTTCCAACATGTGTTTGTTGTGTACGGTAAATATGGGTCGGGGCGTTTCAAGCCCGACCAAGCAAGCCGACGACGTCGCTGTCCTTCTCGCCGCAGCCTCTCCCCGAGGCCATCGTCTTCAGTCGCACCCGCTCGCGCCTCGTCGCCACGTTCCTCAGTCGTCGCTGCCGCGATCCGCAGCCGCCGTTGCTCGCGACCCGCCCGAGGTGAGCAACGTGTTATGAGCGACCCGTTTTCACAAGAGGGTCGTCCCGTTGGGATGGGTTTGACCCGGTTCGTTTGGTTTGGGCTAGTGGGCTGTTTTGCTGGGCTTGCTGCGTGGGCTACGCCTGGGCTGTTACCTGAGCCTTGGTTTGGGCTTATGTAGCGGACCAGGCTTGAACCTTGGGCCCAGCCTAGAAAAAAATAAAATAAAATATATTTTCTAGAAATAAATAATTACACTGAAATAATATTTTTAAGAAACTGAGAAATGATTTATGTCATTTAAAAATTATTATATGGTAATTAATTTTGATATGTATATTGTAACAGCCCGGGTAAAAATTTTGGATTTTTACCGGACTGTAAAAGTCTATTTACCGTGATTTACTGTTGAATTAATCTTGGGTAATTAATTCAAGGTAAATCGGGAGTTGTTTTTCGAAACCGAGGGTTTTCCCGCGCTCGTGATTTTTCCGTGGATTTTTCGGAACTAAGTTAGTATTTTTCGGGTTTCGGAATCTCTCGGAAAATCACACCGGAAAATAACTAAGGAGGTATCTGTTATTTTCTGGTCCGGATCGGATTCGCCCGTAATACGGACGAATCACATTATTGTTATCACAAGCACAATAGTAAATTTTCAGTTTATAAAAGAAGCAGAACCGGGAGAAGGCAGAAGAGAAGAAGAAAAAAAGGAAGAAGAGAAGAAAAAAAAAAAGAGAGAGAAAAAGGAGAGGAAAAAAAGAAAAGAGAAAAAAAAAGAAGAAGAAAAAGAAAAAAAAAGGAAAGAAAAGGAAAATAAAAACAGAAAAATAGGAAAAAAAATACAGAGAAAAAAAAGAAGAAGAGAGGAAGAAATAAGAAAAAAAGAAAGGAAAAAAAATGAGAAAAAAATAGAAACAGAAAAAAAGAAATGAAAAAGAAAATCAGGAAATTAAAGAAAATGAAAGAAAAAAAAAGGAGTAACAGTTTGCCACCCGGAGCCGCTCTCCACTGTTCACCTCAAGCCGTTCCGGCCGTCCTCTCGCTGCACCGCCGCAACCAGGAGATCCGTCACGCCGTCGCGAGCTCACCCCAGGCGTCGCCGCCGCTTTCCACCGCCGGAACTGCCTCGACGCGCGCTTGACCCGCGAGCAGACTCGCGGATCCAGCTCTCCGCGCCGCTGCTCTGCCGTCTGCCGTCGACACGCCTCCTTTCCGCCGCCCGTGGAGTCGTCACCTCGCGCCGCGCATCGTGACGCCTTCCCCGCGCTGCGTCGCGCCGCCGTCCACCGCTGCAGGTGAGCAACCCATCTTCTCTGGGCGGGTCAAAGTCGGGTCGCGTCCGGGTCGCGCCTGGGTTGGGTTGCGATCCGTATTCCTTTTTCTTTTTTTTTTTAAAATAAAACTAATGATAATATATATATATATATCTATATAATTCCTGCTAATTAATTTCTAGAAAAAAAAGGAGTATTATTTTGGAAATTATATGCAATATTCTGGGTTGAGAATTAGAAAAATATATATATACTTTGATTCTTCAATTAAGATGATTATGTTATGTTTGTAAAATTATTATTATAGTTAGATTAGAAAATAAGATATATACCTTGAAAATATTTCTGGAAATTATAATTATATATTATTATTTCTCTGGAATACAGTATGTATATGTTATTAATCTTGGAAAATATATATAGATATATTTCTAAATATATATATATA
>JAKUCV010004980.1:286753-313134 GCA_028386065.3 Turnera subulata
TTTCCCTTGGACGGGCTTGGATCCATAGTTTGCATTTATGCATACAGTGTTAGGTATTTAAAGTCTTCCGCTGTGCATGTTTTTATTATTGTTGGGCCGTTGGGCCAGTTTTGATATGTTATTGTCGGGCCATTGGGCCAGATTTGTTAATTATGTTGTTTTACTATTTTGGGCCGTTGGGCCGAGTTATCGTAGTTCACACTGTATGCTGGTCCTATTTTGGTTGGGTTGTCACAGTTCCGGCCTGCGTTTACTGTGTACGGTAAATTCGGGTCGGGGCGTTTCATATATATTTACACAATAATTCTATTATTTTTGGAGAATAATTCCTGGAAATATATATATAGTACATAATTAAAAATATTTTGTCATATTATTATTTTTGAGAAATTAAGGTAATTATGATATGAAATATATCTTTTGAAATTAATGTACGGTAAATACCTTTGACATACTATGGATAAGTACATGCATAATTATTTCCAAAGGAAATTATATTATGGTAAGTAATTCTTATGAAAATTACATTGGGAATAATACATGTAGTAATTATCTTTGTGAAAGTATTTGTGGGAAGTGTAAATGATTATTTTATGAAAATAATTTTGGAAAGAGTATTAACAAAGTATTAAATACCGGAATAATATCCGGATATAAGTACGATATATTATTTTCGGAAAAAGAATTAATAACGGTAAATGATGATGATAAAGAAAATGCAACGTATTATGGCATATCAATTACTGTGCATCTTATGTGAGCATATTTGTTATTTGTTATATAGGAGTCGATATCGAGCAGTTCCTGTGGAACAGGCTTTGGAACCTGTTGAGGATTTTCAAACCTGATAATCGGCTAAGGTGAGGATAAGTAATTATTTATATACTGCCCATAATATCAAGTTGTTGTTTGTTCACTAAGTGTGATAATTGCTGGTATGATATTACTTTTGTGACTGCGAATGGTTTGTTGTGAGAATTAAATTGATTGTTGCTGCCATTGATGTTGTTAGAACTATTGCATCTGTTGAGTTTGCTATGGTTGTTGTTGGGCTGTTAGCAGAAGTTTGGTTTGTTAGCTGTGGTCTAGGTTGATATCTTGGGAAGGTATTCTAGAATGATGATATACTGAATTGTTAGGTTTCTCGAGGCTTATGATCGTTATAGTGATTTGTTGTTGGACTGTTAATAGAGGATCAGTTTGTTAATTGAGATATAGGTTGAATGATTTGAGTTGTGGAACAATTGGTGTTTTGATGGAATGATGATGACTGTATTGTCACGTGGTGAGTTGAGGTACGACCAGATGGTTAGAGACTGTTTTATGGTGGCCATGACCTGGGTTACTTGTGATGGACATGTTGATGCCGGTTTGATTGGGATGCTGATCCCTAAGATTGTTATTGGGATGTTGATCCCTGAGATTGTTATTGGGATGTTGATCCCTGAGATTTGTTATTGGGATGTTGATCCCGGGTTCTTTTTGATCTGGCACCAGAAACAGATTGATAACCAGGTACGATCCTAGCTTATCCGCGACAGGCCAGTGATCTGTGAGGATTGGATTTTGGTACGACCAGAGGCGGTAGTTTGGGTCCGTAACGACCCTGTGATTATGGTTTGGCCCGTAACGGCCTGTGATTTGATTTGGACTCGTAACGGTCCTGTGTCGTTCTTTTTACCGCAGCACGACCAACTCTTGTTTCGTGACTTGGGATTCTTTTGGAGGGATTAGTTAAGTTAACTTGGAGGTTTAGTATCAGGAGGTCTCAGGGTATGACCCGGTCGGGTGTGGAGATGTGGAGTCTCATCGTTGTTGTCATGTTATTCGTGATGTATGTTTTTGAGCATTGTTGTTCCTGGTTGGATGGTGTTGTATTTTGTTATGATTGTGACTTGGTTATTATTGGTTGCTTGTATATGTATTTTTGCTTATGGATTTTACCCGGTGAGCACTTCGGATTCACCCCTCACCTGCGTGACTCGGTCACGTAGATTGTTTTGTGCTGAGTACAGGAACATACATTGGAGGCTGCAGTGTACCCTCAGACAGGACTCGGATCCATAGAATTGCATCAGGTTTTGTATATGGTGTCATGAGATTATAATTGCTTCTGCTGTGCTATAAATTGGGTTCCCGGGTTTGGGTGATGTGTTTTGATGTTGGGTCGAAGGGCCAGACTTCTAATGATTATTTTTATTATCTTTGGGCCGTTGGGCCGTGTCTCTTGTTGTATTTACTGTTGTGTAGTTCCGGTATGTATTTACTGAGGCTGGTAAATACGGGTCGGGGCGTTTCAAAATTTGTTGGAAATAATGCCTGCTGTGAACTGTGTGGGGAGGAGGACGAAACAATTGAACATCTGCTATTTTTCTGCTGTCATGCTAAATCTGCATGGTTTGGCTCCTCTTTGGGCTTGCGCTTTGACAAGCAAAATTTCCCTGGATTGCAAAAATGGTGGCTGGATCTCGGAGTAACTCTATCCAAAAGGAGCAGACTACTCTTTAAATCCAAGGTAGCAATAATAACGTGGAATATTTTGAAGATGCGTAATGAAGGTATGTTTGAGTTGGGAGATCCAATACCAAAACTGACAGTAAGGAGATGTGAGGCTATCTACAGAGAGGAATTCCACTCGACAGAAGTCATGGAAGCTGAGGATAAGACTTCAAGCTTTGAAGAGTGTATGTAGATGGGAGAGACCGAATGAAGGGGTGATTAAGCTTAATTGTGATGGATCCTTCAAAACCAGTTCTACAACTGCTGGGATTGGGGTGGTATGTAGGGATCATGAAGGTTTGGTGATAGATGGACTCACGAGCCATTCGGCCTTAGTCACAGAGGCCTTGACAGTGAGAGAGGCGGTTGACCTTGCTCTAGCAAGAGGATATCTTAGGATCTCCATTGAAACTGACTCAATCAATCTGTGGAGAGCAATTCACAAGGGTGTCTCCGTACCCCTGTGTATCAGCACCTTAGTAAAGGATATACTACAAAAAAAATAACTTTGAGTTTTTTGAGATTAACTATATCCCCAGATCGGCTAACAAGGCCGCAGACTGGGTTGCAAAGGCTGCTCTTGCTCAAACATGCCCTCCGGCATGGGTTTCGTGTGCCCCTATGTGTTTAGGGATAATATTATGTACTGATTTCATTGGAAGTTAATAAAGGATATGTGTTCTCTCGGCAAAAAAAAAAAAATTGCATTTGGGCGTCAGTAGGAAGACATAGATTTCGGCCTCACACGATTCAGAGATACCAACTCGAAAAGGCATTCTACAGACTCAGGGAGCTCAATGGGCAATAGCCAGTTTATGGTCGGCCTAATTTTCCTTATGCAAACCATGAATGGTATGAGTGGAGCTTAATTATGATATCTTGGCTAATGTGTCACTCAATTTGGACTATCTTTATTAGTGCTGTTAGAGTTCATGTTTTAGAGTAGGTTTATGCAAGTGCTATGCTGTAACTATGTATATGATGTAAGCTTCGTTGTGTGTTCAATGGAAATCTGTTATGGTATATGCTCTCGTCCAAAAAAAAAATGGAAATCTGTTATGTGCTCTGAAAAAAAAAAAAAAAGGAAGAAATTCTCATTCCTCATCATGAGAATAAGAAATTCTGATTTGGTTACTATTGCTCACACGAATGGAAAGATATTTGTTACTTTTTCTGTACCTGACTTTGGCTTGGTGAAACTCTTATTCAGATGATAGTTAGCTATTACTCTCTCAATGATGCAGAGAAGAAGAAAGAGGAGTATAGTGATCTGGTGGGACTAAAATAAATACAGATCCATGAAGTATCCACAAATCATGCTAAAACTTAAGACAAGAGAAAATGATGAGGCAATAGCTCTTTAATTATAGAAAGAAAAGTGACCCCCTGAATTTGGAAATTATATAAGATATACAGTCTTAACTTTTGATTTCTAATTGCTTTAAGAACAAACTCAACATAATGATTTCTTGATTCCTTCAAACTTTTTTTGGTATTCAATTCTATAACTCTAAAATTCATGTGAAAAAGAAAAAAATACTCAATTTGTAATGTTTAAAATACAATATAACAAAAAAACTAATTCCCCGCTTGATCTGCTAACTTAAACAACAAATATCTATCAAGACTAATTTTATTTTAATTGAATTTCGGAAACAAATTTCATTACGCTCAATCCATAATTGGTAGATCCAGTGGAAGAGAGAGAAAAAAACTCAATTTAAAGTACAATAGAGTCTCCTTTCTTTTCGTCCAAATTTTATATGATAGTTTCTTCATTGGTACTCCACGGTAAAAATACAATAATCAACACAAAAACAGAAAAACGAAAAGAGGAAAAAGGAAAAGACGAACTAATACGTTTTAATTTGTATTCCCTCACGAAAAAACGAAGGATTGCTATGTGGAAATTTTGCAAAATACGTTTCAACATAGTCGACCGACTCCAAAGTGAAGCTCCAACCTCAGCATAAAGTGTCCAGCGGTAAACTGAACCACCAACGGCCACTGCACACTGAATGCCCCCCACGGCGAAGCCTGGGGAGGCCGTAGCCCCCTTAGCACCACCTGGAGCGACCGTCCCCTCTCTCTCAACAACAAAGACTGTACCGGTAGTCATGTATATTACCCTGACATCTGCAGAGATGCAGTTACCCCCGAGTTCTTTCAAGGAGAAGCTCCTTGCAGGTGGACAATCTATGGCATCTGCGACGGAGGCAGATTTTGAGGAGCAGGAAGGGGATATTGTCTCTTTTCTTACACCAGAAGGCCCTATTATCAAGATCTCTGACCGGTACAGGAATATGCTGCACAAATGTTGGGAGAACACCTTGATTGTGAAGATGTGGGGGCGTAATATTGGGTACAGAACCCTATGTAGCCGGCTCCCAAATCTGTGGAAACTCAAGGAAAACGTGCGAGTGGTAGATCTTGAAAACAATTTCTACTTTGTTCGCTTTCAGAATCGCTTCGACTATCTCTGAGCACTTACTGATGGGCCTTGGACGGTTTTGGGGCACTACCTTACTGTGGAACCGTGGAAACCACAGTTCAACCCCAGTTCGCATAAGATCACCTCCATAGTGGCTTGGATTCAAATCCCAGGGCTTTCAAGCGAGTATTATGATCGTGGAATCCTCCGCGTTGTGTGCAATGAGATTGGCAAGCTTGTTCAGTTGGACCATAACACAGAGAGGCAGATATGCACGAGTCGCCGTGGAATTGGACCTATCTCAACCCCTTCAATCTCAAGTTTTTGTGGATGGTAGATGGTATATTATTACTTATGAAAATATCCCCTCAAATATGCTTTGATTGTGGTCTTGTAGGTCACCTCATGTCAGCCTGTCCATCCCGGAAGCTGGAGAAAGAACGATCAGGAGGGGATCAAGAAGCCGTCCGGACGAGCGATGACCAGGCAACAGGCACAACAAACGAGCAAATCACCCCTGTTCGACAAGCTTCACAACCATCCGTGCAGCCGCTGCGTGGAGAGTGGATGATTGCTGGCCGGAGGAGAAGACCGGCGCGCTTGTCCGGTGGCCAACCAAATAAGGAAAGCACTCCAGGGAAGGAAAGTAATTATGCTAATCAATCAGGTTCCCGGTTTGACGCTTTAAAAAGATTATATTACCATTGAGCGCCCATTAGAGCAAGTCAAAGGCAAGGCTGTGGTTAATGCTCAGCATCGCAAAGATCACGCTACCCCTCCACCCAATCTCAAAGATGCGATGCCATTATCAAAGTCTTTCCTTCTTAAAACACCTATTAACGCCTCTATTTGCGCCTATTCCCTCTCTATTCCTGCAAGTAAGCCTTCTATAAAGGAAACAACCAAGCCCGCAGCAACTGTTGCTAGCCCTACCAAGAATAACCCTACAGAAAACAATAAGAAGGAAAATAATGTTAACAGTCTGGCCCCCCAAGTTCTACCAACTTTCCTATATGGTCTAAGTTACCCATGCCAACGTCCACCTCTCCTAAGACCTCTAAAGTAAGCAAGACCAATTCCATGCATTCCCATGCATCCACAGCCCTAGGCAAAATTGGCCATGTCCCCCGTAAGATCCCTAAGACTAGACCCTACTCCTATAGGTCAACTTCCACTAAAACTAACCCACAAGACCCGACCATGACTATACCCGCCACACCTCCAACTGAACTGGCAAACCCGCTACCGCCCCCTCTTCCTCCTTTAACCGCATCCAGCAATAGTGCTCAACTGTTGGAGATCTCTTTTGACATAACGAACCTAGGACATAGTGAACCAATAGATGCCCTCATGTCCGACAACAATGACCTCATGGGATTAGAGCTGTCAGACAACACTGTAACAGAGAGTGTGTCTCTATTGGCAATTCACAAGAACAAGGAGACGCTGGTTTCTAAACCTGCGCAATTGGAGGCTCAGTCCTTCCCCGTATAAATGTGCTTATCCAGGTGCTCCCTTTAAAGACCCCTTTTATTTTATGGATTTATTCAAAACAATTGTTTGGAACTATCAAGGTGCAGGTAGCAGGAAATTTCAGAGGGCTACAAGAGATTTGGTGCACTCCTATCATCCCTATATTTTTGCTTTACTGGAGACGTGGGTGGAGTTTCACCGTGTGGAGAGATTTCTGCAAACATTAGGCTTTGACAAAAACTTGATAATGGACCCAGTAGGATTCTCTGGAGGCATTTGGGTAGTTTGGAATTCTGCTTTTGTAGACCTGAAGCCTCTTGCTTGTTCACGTCAATATATACATGCTGAGGTGATTCCCAGGTCTGGAGCTAAGTGGATGTTCACGACTGTGTATGCGAGTCCCACTGCTTCACTTCGGGATAACCTTTGGAGAGACTTGCAAGCTCTGGCGATCACAACCCACGATCCTTGGTTACTTGCCGACAACTTTAATGTCATTACACATACATCCGAACGAGCTGGTAGAGATATTTCTAGTGTTCCAGTATGCCGGAGATTTACTAATTTCATTCTTCAAACCAACCTTATTGATCTGGGCTTCATTGGTTCCCCCTTTAATTGGGAGAGGAATAAGGTCAGGAAGAGGTTAGATCGCGGGCTTGCTAACACTGCCTGGAGACTTTTATTCCCTGATGCTACGGTTCATCACTTAATTTGTTCGAAGTCGGATCACAATCCTCTTTTAATTAGTCTTGATAACCAAGCACCACCCATGGGCTCGAGACCATTTCGCTTCCAACTAGCTTGGACAACCCATGAGGAATTCAAAAGTGTAGTGATGGCAAGTTGGAATCGAGAACGTACTCTTGCAAGACATACAAAACACTTGGCGAAGTCCCTATCCAAATTGAACAAGGAGGTGTTTGGGAATGTATTCAAGAGGAAACACGGGCTCATGAAGTGATTGGAAGGTATCAGGAGAGCTAAAGATGAGAACAGATGTGGGGACTCTCTTACACGGCTTGAGAAACACCTCAAACAGGAACTTGATGGGGTACTACTCCAGGAGAAACTTATCTGGTTCCAGAAATCTCAAAGTAAATGGATTCGTGGTGGGGACCGAAATACTAAATTTTTTCATGCAACTACAATCACCAGAAGACACCGAAACAAGATAAAGAGTCTAAAAATCGATGGGGATTGGTGCTTTGATCCTTCAACATTACAATTAGCTGCTGTCGATTTTTTTAAAAAATTGTTCTCTATTGATCCCCCTGTGGCTCCTAGGTACCCAATCTGTGGAAGATTCCCACAAATTAGTGCTACACTGCTCTCTTCTCTTAAAGACAGGGTAGCTGAGAAAGAAGTGAAGAGTGCATTGTTTGATATGAGTCCACACAAAGCTCTCGGGATAGATGGGTTCCCGACAGCCTTTTTCCAACAAAATTGGGATATTGTCAAAGATGAGTTGTGCAGATTTGTTAATGAGGCGTTAAGGAGAGGCAGTTTTGATGCGTCTCTTAACAAAACACTCCTGGTTCTTATTCCTAAACTTGATGCTCCTGAGTTATTTTCGCAATTTAGGCCAATTTCCTTGTGTAACGTTACTTACAAACTTCTCTCTAAGGTCCTAGTTAATAGACTCAAGCCTATAATGTCTAACATTGTGCTACCTTTTCAGTCTTCGTCTGTACCAGGTAGACAAATCACTGACAATGTGATTGTTGTCCAAGAGATCATCCACTCCATGCACATTAAAGGAGCAGGAAGTACATGGCCATTAAGCTCGATCTAGAAAAAGCATATGAAAAGATTCGTTGGGATTTTGTATATGATACCCTCAACGATATTGGTTTCCCTGCAGAGTTCACTAACCTCATTCTCTTTTGCTTATCTTCTAGCTCTATATAGGTACTCTGGAATGGCAAAAAAACCAATGCATTCACACCCTCATGTGGTCTTAGTCAGGGAGATCCACTCTCACCTTATATCTTTGTGTTATGCCTTGAACGTCTTTCCCAAGCAATTACACTTGAGGTTCAGAATAAAAAATGGCTACCTTTCTCTATCAAAAGATCCGAACCTCTTATATCTCACATGTTCTTTGCAGATGACTTGGTCCTCTTTGCTGAAGCTAGTATGAAGCAAGCAGATGTTATCTCACAATGCCTTGAAAAATTTTTCCACAGCTCTGGGCAGCGGATTAGCAAGCCTAAATCCAGAATCTTCTTTTCTAAAAATGTATCCCAGAGCCTCGGCACTGCCATTAGTACGAAATGTGGCATCCCCCGTATGGACCAGCTTGGCAAGTACCTGGCATTCCCTTAATCCATGGCCGAAGCAGTGCAAAGAATTTCAATTTTATAAAGGAACAGGAAGGGAATCGACTAAAAGGATGGAAGGCGTCAACTCTCTCATTTGCAGGGAGGCTTACTCTGACTCAATCCGTGTTACAAGCTATACCATCTTATGCCATGCAAATTTTATCCGTTCCCATCTCAGTTTATGACGAGGTGGACAAACAAGCGCGCCAGTTCTTATGGGGTTCCACTAATGAAGATCGAAAGCCTTCTTTAGTAAGCTGGAACAAAGTTTGTAAACCCAAGGATGAAGGAGGGCTCGGCCTCCGTTCAATGAGGCAGGCTAATGAAGCCTTTCTGGTTAAACTAGCCTGGAAATTCTTGACACAACCTGATGCTTTAAGGGTGAGACTGTTGAAAGCTAAATACGGTGACGGTACTAACTTTTTACCTAAAATGGTTTCAGGTCCTCGCTGCTCTCATGTATAGAGGGGCATGTGTAAGGCTTGGCCAACCCTGCAAGAAGGCACCACATGGCTTGTTGGCAATGGCGGTAACACACGCTTCTGGACAGATAACTGGCTAGGGAATGAGAAGAGCCTCCTCTCACATGCTACCCAGACTGTACCGGATGATCACAAGTTTAGAGACGTCCGCTCTTATGTGCGCCCTGATGGTGCTTGGGATATTGACAGTCTATGTCAGTACTTGCCACCCCAGATACTTGGGCTACTCGCCATGTCTCCCACCCCGTCGCCTGCTGCGGATGAGGATATAGCGGTTTGGGATGGTACAGGGTCTGGTGAATGCTCAGTCAAATCTATGTATAAAATCATTATACAAAACCCGGAGGATAACCAAAAAGATTCTTGGCGTACAATATGGAAATGGAATGGGCTTCCTCGTGCACGTACATTTCTTTGGCAATTAGCTCATAATGCAATCCTCACGAACTCTGAGAGAGTGCAACGACATATGGCTGTGGTGGATACCTGCCCACGATGCCATCAGAGCCCCGAAACAGTGATGCACACTGTGCGTGACTGCAGGTATGTGAAAATTGTTTGGAATCAACTTCTACGCCCTAATGCACGACATTCCTTCTTTGCAGGTGTCAACGTAGAGGACTGGCTCCAGCAATCACTCACGGCTGACTTCGGCAACAACCTGAGGTGCCCGTGGCCCCTTGTATTCGGTATGGCAACATGGCTTATTTGGAAGAACTGGAATTCTTTGGTATTTGAACCCAATGGAACCAATGATGACCCGGTGCACCTGAGTGATACCATCATCCACTATGCATACTCGGTGTGGCGTGAGAGCTCCCAACTCACGAAGGCAGGAGCTGGACGACAGCTACATTCCATCGAGATTGGTTGGAAACCACCAATACATGGGACACTTAAAGCAAATACAGATGGCTCCTTCTGCCCCACTTCTGGTCGCTCCGGTGCAGGAGGAGTTATCCGCAACTCATCTGGCCGGTGGGTGCACAGTTTTATGCACCGGCTTCGCCACTGTGGCCCTTTCTTGGCAGAATTGTGGGCAGTTCTTGACATCCTAACAATTGCCTCCAGCTTGGGGCTTTCTTCCTTTGATATTGAAGTGGATAACTCTGACGTCATTGATCTCATCCTTGGAAGACGAGCAAACCGGTTCTCAGCTCTCCCCTTGATGGAGTGCATTCGACATCTCATCCAACACCCTTGGAGGGTTACATTTAGACATGTCTACCGTGAAGCTAATTTTGTTGTTGACTGCTTAGCAAAGAGAGCTCTTTCTTTAGCGGAGGGTTGTGTCACCTACGACCTCCCTCTAGACTTTTGTATGCCACTACTAGTAGATGACGCTAATGGCGTCACTGTTGTTCGTGACTTGATGAATTAGTTTAATAAATCCATTATTCCACCAAAAAAAATAGTCGACCGACTCAGTTTTTTTTTTTTTCTTTTAAGAATCAGAGACGGACTTGGAAGCTAACATCTTATAAATAGCTTCGTGATTTTATGCTGTAATCGTTTCTTTCTCACTAAGGAACCAAAAAAACAAGTCTTATAAATAACTTCTCTCTTTTTATTCTTAGCATCCAACTTTTGACTGTCTGCTATCAACTACGGAGTATCTAAACCGAGGTTGGCACTTGGCATGCGTTCACTTAGCCAATTTCTCTCTTTCGATTACTTGCAGGGGCAGACCTGATCTCGGAGTAAGCCGCCAAAGCACCCCACTATTCCTGGATTGCTAGCTATATGAGTTTGGATTAAGTGACCCAAAGTTTGCTAGCATTTTTTGAGTCCATGTCGATGCAGTTCATTGCCATCTGAATTGTTTTTTTTTTTTTCCAATTGTGTAATATTCGGGTCTTCATAGGTTAATTATACAGTAACGACGATAATATTGGATCTTTGAGCAAAACTATTGCGCGCGCTATATAGTAAGTGTCAGGATTAAAATTCTTTTTTTCTCTATAATCTCTTCTTGAAAAAATTTAGATTTAAATTTAGATTTGTTGGGCTTATATGACACATGTTGACTCCAGATGCATTTACTTGCTATTCCAGATGAAAAGGACAATAATGTCCGGTTTCATTAAGGACAAAAAAATGTGAAATTAAAAGAGTAAGAACAATAACATTGAAATCAATAAAGTGTAAGGATAAAAAATGTCATTTGAGCGTTAGTAGGAAGACATCGACTTCGGCTTCACACCATTTAAATATGCCAAATCCAAAAAGCATTTCAGAGTGTGCAAACACTTAAGAAGCTTGATCGGCATTAGCCAACAATTTAAGACCGGCCTAATTTTGTTTAGGCAAACCATGAATGGTATGAAGTTTGGTGTCGAATTATGACATATTGGTTCATATGTAACTCCATTTGGACTGTCTTTAGAATAGGTTTATGCAACTGCTATGCTGTGATGCAGAGAAGAAAGAGGAATATAGTGACCTGGTGGGGTTAAAATAAATACAGATCCATGAAGTATCCATGGCAAAAGAAATCATGCTAAAACTTAAGACAAGAGAAAATGATGAGGCAATAGCTCTTTAGGAAGAAAAGTGACCCCCTGGCCTGATCCAGGCGCAAGGAAATCTTCTGTTTGTGTCTAATAGAGGAACTTTCTGCATCCAAAGAAAATGGTTAAGGCTCTTTTGTACGAAAGCAATTTTTTTATCCACTGACCGTTCTAATCAAATTATGGTACACAGAATTCACAACACCGAAAGTACAATTGGTAAACAACTAATACAAAAATGAACATTATAAAAAAAAATATCATCTAACCCAATTATTTTATCTGAACCTCATTTTTCTATCAGTTGCATAAAGCTTCTCTTCATATGATCTTATCCCTTCCATCTTCAACATCTCCAGCAAGAAATCGCTCCACGTATCAATCGGTCCGGGCAAGCACCAATGCACGCAGTCATTATACAGTGTAACATTTGCATTAGGCAAGTGTCCGTACCGACTAGGATGACCATCTGGTCTCAATAACATAGCCTGAGTAGTGTCAAGTAATCTATATCTCAATCCCCTCTTCTTCCCTTCCTTCTGTGCAGCTCTAAACTCCTCCACTTGTGTCATGTACAGCTCAAAATCTGTACCCTCTAACCTTGTCTCATTGCTCCTAAAAGGCCCTGTCCTCAAACAATTACCTCCATCGTTCCACGCCCCACCTTCAAAGTGTGATGGTGCCAGTGTCCTTAGGATTGTGATACCCTTATAATTCTTTAAGCTATTTATAGCTCTAAATGCTGTCCTAAACGCTCTTCGGTACCCATAGTACATTGGCAAGTCTGTCACATTTTCCAGGAGGCAAAATCTGCAGCCAGTGATTTTTCTGTTTTCGTAATAAATTGATGGTCTAAAGAACCAATGCCCTGCATTTATAATAACATAATCGAATCCCTCAATCTGGGAACTCCATTCTTCGCTGACTTCATCAAGGTAGAGATTGAAGAGGCCCGTGTGGGTCGGCCCATTACTATCTGCTTCTTCTGTCTTCACCAAATGGGGTGACCAAAATGTGGCCATTGTAAAATTATATGATGGATACTGAAACCGTTTGAAGTGTTCATCTTTTGTCAATGAGACATCTATTGGATATTCCACCTGAAATTAGAGCATATATAATCTTAGAATAAAGACAAGCAAGGCAAAAAAAAATATTGATTTGTTATTAAGAGCATAAACATAGCCGTCTTTGTTCAATTAAAACAATGATTGTATTTTAAAATATATGCAGGGAATACGGTTGGTAAATTAGGACAAAGATATTGTAAGACAATGTTCATGCCAGATATAGCTTCCCAAATCCGAAGAACAATATCTTAGTTTAGGTAGAAATTAGAGGGTTAGCAGCCTCTGGTCCAATACAAAAAGGAATCATCCAGATAAGTACTTAGATTTCAACAATAACGAATTAAGTGACCTATCTTTGTAATGTAGTAGTAAGAATATATATTAATTGCACCATTTTTCCTTCAGAGTGAAGGAAAAACAGTGGAAATGACAGTTTGTGATGAGTATTCAAAGTATTTGATAATAAATGAGTTGGTGATTAAGCTGGCGACAAAGTGGTTAAGGAAATGACACGAGCTAATTATGGCTGGCATTTTGTAAGAGTGTACTCCTCTCATCCATTAGAAAAATAGGTTTCCTGAATTAGTCAAACGACTGGACTTTACCTGTCGTAGTAGTGGGATCCACATCTCTTCCAAAAATAGCTAGAATAATACTAATAAACCTAGCTACTCGTTTACTCCACTTTTTTAATATATACATTGTTATCTATCTCAGCCCTTTCCTAATAAAACCTGGCAAGATCTTTTCCAGTTTCGGAATTTCTAATTTCTAATGCCAAACCAAAAGAAAACTTGTAGTAATTACTGAGTGACATTCCTGTCAAAAAAAAAATTACTGAGTGACATTCATGCTTTAGTTCTCTACCGTGTTGCAACTTGGAAGAAAATACGCACAGAATTAGCATAATTAAATTAGTAACTGGTTTGTGTCCTTTCGTGGTTGATTAGTTTTGTAGTTTAGGTGAAGGAGTTAGTGATAGTTGTTTGCATCAAACCTGCAACGAAAACATTAGATATATTCTGTGTATGGCATTATTGTGCAGGTATATGTCTTTTGCCAAATCATATATGCCTTAGGTCAACTAACCTGGTGCCAATCAAATTGGATTAGTTGGTCAAAATGAAAAATTGTGGGTTGGCAACTTTTTGTTCTAACTAGAGTTTTGATTTTTCTTACTGCAGCCTAATTAGCTCCACTGTAAAACCTCTTTCTCCTATTAAGTTGAAGAATCAGGTCATTTGCTGACATGGAACCTCGATCCTTACTAACAATTTCTCCTTTGGGCATATGAAACATAACACTCTGATCTATTCATCACCCCCAGTTATAATCCAATCCTTTATGTATAGTTGTATACACTAATGGTACAGTGTTGTTTCCAGTAATGGTGGATCCATTAGTTAACAATATGAGGGGGTAAGTGCGCATCGGATTCCCTAATAATAAAATGAAGGGGTAAGTAATGCCTTTTCGCTACTAAAAAAATTACAGGTATCAATAATACTGTGGAAAAAAGGTTGGAGTTTGTTAACTTCGGCCCACTAAATATAGAAGGATATTTTTTTTTTACAACAAATCTAATTGGATTTTGTAGAAGTGGATTCGAAATCTACTCTATTACCTTCCTTCCCAATTATTTGTTTTTCAATTACAACTTGATTTTTACTTCTCAAGAAATTATACCCTGGATTTTCCCTATAAATATTGCTAGTAATTATTCGAATAATTAAGTCTTTAAATCAATCAATAATGACACCACTCCATCAAAAATAAATTAATAATACACATATCATGATGATATTGGGTATAAAGAGAAAGTAGAAACTAATAGAACGGTCCACAATTTGCAAAGAAAAGCCTACCTGTAACGCCAGATTATTTCTAAAAAAGATGACGATGAGAAAAGCAATAGAATTCACATATGCAAGTATTTTGTAGGAATAGTAATCTTGGCTAGCTACTTGTCCTATTCAAGATGTGTGAAGAGAGATATTATATAATCAACTTACCCTGGAAAGGAGGCAAATCAAGGACTGCATTTGGTTTCTGCCCACAGAATCTCCAACAAAGGTCATGGACTTGCCCCGAACAATCTCCAGGAACTGATGAGGATTGAAAATGGGTAGATTGCACCCTTCTGGTTTCCATCTCCATTTCATCAACTCAGAATCGGGCCTTCCATATTTCATGCAATTCTGGTGCTCGTGTATGGCCCAACATGTTGTGTTTGTGTAGTATGGTGCCTCAGGATTTGGCATCCACTCTCCTGTGAATATGTCACAATCCTGCGGCTCTTCATAGATGGACTCATCATCCTTAACAACAGCATCATATGTGGTAGAATGTGAGGGTGGCGCCTTGGAAAAATTACGCAACAAGTACAAAGGGTATCCTAGTAAGGGATAACATATTGGGATGATGGTGAGGAGTACAAGGGTAATTGATCCTAGGAGGACTATTATTATTGGTGTCTTTTTAAGTGAATTGGGTATGACCAAAGGAAACTCCATTACATTAGGCTTCATGAAGAGAGGAATGGAAGGAGATAGAGGGAAGGGAATTGATAATTGAAACTCTCTGTGACTATATATATAAGAGGGGATTTAGAACGAGACCTCAACTATGTTACATATAAGCTAAACTAAGCCGTATATTATATGTATATGTTCAATTAAAACAACTTGGTTAGTTGGTATGGTTGCCGCCTACCATACACATGGGGGCGTACATGTATAATTGAAAAAGACATGTTTTGGTTGCTACTTGCTACAAGTAAGTTTTGTTATTTCTTGTTAAAATTTTGTATTTTATCATCTTTTTCTTTTGCTTTTTTTTTCTCGTTAAGTATGTACTTAAAAGAATCTATCATTATAGTATAATTTTAATTCTTTTCACGTATTTCTAATATCATTGTCTCAATATTTAGAATTCTGATGAATTTTTGAAAAAAAAATGTCCTGATGAATTAAGCACATGCATGCCACAGCTAATAAAAAGTGGGGTGAAGTTGACCAACTCAATAAATTTTATAATTGAGCGAATCCATATAAACCGAAAATTTAACAATTAGGATACGTGGGGTTAATTTATAAGCTAAAATAAAATCTTTTCAAGAATCTCATAGAGCTTGGGGCTTGGGGTCGAGAAAAAGTCATCTGATTCTCATAATGGGCTAATAATTATGGAAGCCCTCATTATAATGAATTGCTTTCAGACTGTGCAAGCAGCTGTCCAAAAGCGTTTAACAACTTATGATCAGAGAGGCCTCTTTTTTCTTATTAACATCAGAATCTGGGTTCTCTTCTCGCTACATGTATTTTTCTTGTCGATAGCTACATCTACTTGCATCAAAATTAAAACAATTGAGTTTTAGATCCAATCAACATCAAAAATCAAGTCAGCAAAACAAGTTTGCAAACGTATATGTAAGCCACCGCAGGGCTTACTTTAATTGATGAAATTACATTAAATAGAAGTTGTAGTTATTCCGGAGCAATCAAAATTAGATCGATGTGGTGTATTGTATAAAATTATAAGGCTTTCATTAGCCACACGGAATAAGTGTTTGGATTAAAGCCTTGTTTTGTCCCACGGTGCTAAAATTGGAATTTATCCTTATGTTGGATTTCGGTTCTTTTTAATCCTTCTATTCTCCTTAGTTGGCATGTTTTGGTCTCTCTCACCGGAATCCAATAGAAAATGCTGACATGCAAGATTTCTTACGCCAGGTCAGCATGTGTGGAAGCCACATGTCAGGTCGAACCAACAAATCAAACAGGCTCGGCCCGATCGGTTCGCCCACCCAAAAATCCGTTTTGGAAATCTAGTGGTGGCCCGGAGGTTGTCCATATTGTTTTTTCTTTCCTAAAATTAATTAAAAATTAAAAAATTTTAATTAAATAATAATTTATAGTAATTAAGTAATAAATTATAATAATTTAATTTCAAAAATAAAATAATGACTCATACTAATTAAATAATAATTTATAATAATAAAATTTCAATAGAATCTTTCATTGAATTAAAAATTCTTTCAAAAATAGAATAATAACTTATACTAATTAGATTATAACTTATAATAAATTAATTTTTTAAAACTTTCATTGAATTAAAAATTCTTTCAAAAAAATAATAACTTATATTGATTAAATAATAACTTATAATAAATTAATTTCGATAAAATCTTTCATTGAATTAAAAATTCTTTCAAAAATAAAATAATAACTTATACTAATTAAATTATAAATTAAAAAATTAATTTTAGAAAAAAAATATAGACAAACTTCGGGCCCCATCTGATTTCCGAAATCGGTTTTTTGGTGGGCGAACCGGTTCGACCCGACCGGTTCGATTTGTTAGTTCGACCTGACATGTGGCGGAAGAAACCTTGCCACGTCAGCATTTTCTACCAGATTCCGGCGAGAGGGACCAAAACAGGCCAACTCGAGGGGAATATAAGGATGAAAAGAAGTCAAAACCTAATACATGGAATAAAACAAGGCTTTAATCTATAAGTATTTTATACACGTCAAACATACTTAATATCTGCGTATATTATATGTTATGGTACTAGTTGGTAGTACGTAACAATCCTACTTGCTTATCTACTGGGCCAAAAAGTTTAGGTGACTTTTCATTATCATAGAAACTGTGTTCTCCTTCAGCAATTATACTGCTAATGGCGCCAGTTTGCATCGGTTAGGCTATCAAATTAAGGAGAAAAATCAGGTAGATACGGAATCTAATCAAAACTAAATTGCATTAGTACTTTCAAGTTTCAACAAAAGTCTTCTCGTTTGTGTTTCCCTTTTCTTTAATCTTTTTTTTTTCCCCTCTCTACACTTCTCTCTGCTTGTCCCGCCCTACCGCAAACCCATGCCTATAGCTGTTTAAGCAAGCTTTCCCTTTGGATTGGAATAATGTTCTGCTATTGGAATTGTAAGTACTTCAGGTTATTGATTATTCAGATTAGAAGGTGGTTTCAGACTCCGATTTTCAAGTCAGCTATCCTATATATATTGCTTGGAAGCTGAATTTGGTGTTGATCTACAGTTTTCAAGAAATACATTTAAAATTACAAATCTCGCAAATTCGAGATTTAATTAGGAATAGATCCCCGATTATGGCGACAAAAATTTGTGTTCATATTTCTCTGATATCGTCTATACAGTTAGGTTTATAGGGAGAAAAAAAAAAACAAATTGAGATTTAACTATAATACTACCTTTTTGAGTGATTAAGTAAGTATAATTTGCCAAGATAACTTTAGCTCAATTATACTTAATTATCGATATGAGCTTTGCCAATATACATAATTTTCCCCCATAAATCTGTCGATGATAAGGTGTCCAAATAAAGCGCAAAACTCAAACAACAATACAGTAAGCTAAGTTAACAGCATGGCCCGGCTTCCTTAATTTGTTTCACTATAGGTAACCTGCATGAAAAAGGTCATCTGCTCCTGTTACTCTTCTCTCAAACATCAGCATATATCATACGAATATCTCTGTCAAACTTGAAGCAATATATTTCAAATCCAGGTCCGTCATTATGCATCTAGACTAATCAGAACTATATATGGTTAAGGATTAAAGCAATTTCATGTTCCGGGTGAGGTGTCAACCTCAAATGCATATAATATCAAAAAAGGCTGGGGAGAAGAAAAGCAACTGCAGAACACTTAGAAGGAATAGAGAATGGCTTGTCATGGGAAAGGCAAAAATTATGCATGAGGGAGTAAGGGGCCCTCAAACTAGTCAGGTGGGATTACCATTACGGAAATCAGAGTAGAAAAGAAACTATTGGACAGCCCCCCCACTAAAATATAGTTTTGGGATGTTACATTTTTTATTCGTGCACCACTTTTCAATCTAGTTCCCAAGTAAGAGGAATCCTTGCAAAGCTCACGTCAAATCATCAAGAAAACCTTAATCAAGAGGCAAATCTACATGTACCATTAGGAATGCAAAAAATTTCATAGCCTACGACCGCACCTTTCCCACCACATACCAACATCGCATGCCATATAAATTGGACACCTTTAGTTCCACAGAATTGAGACAGCTTTCGTCATTTACTTCCATTCATTTTGGATACCTACTTTGCAGCTAAACTATACACTACTACATATCGAACAATTTCACCATATCTCTCACAATATCAACACCAGATGATCAAGCTGCAGCTAGCAAGTTACAGACTACTTGGGATCAAATAATCCAAAAATTTTAGGACCCTTAAGACGTATCAATCCGGTACCATGCGGCAACACACTGGCATCTATCGAAATCAGATTAAACAAGCACTAAAACACACATAAGAATAAGTTGGCCCATTTTAACTAAAACTTAATATGGCAAGGGCTTGCCATCATCCATGCTTCACTTTTAAGAAGGATCCCCCATAATCAAAGGCCACAAAGCTTCTCCCTGCTTAAAGTGAATTCAAAGTATACAAGCAAATACAAGACAGGTGTACAGATCACCAAGGCCAAATCTAGAGAGGCATTTTACATCAGGCTGTACGTTGAACACAACGTAGCAATTTACTAAAATCAGAAGCAACACCCACATTCCTGATACATAAACATGGAACAAAACTTGCCCGAAAGATTCAGGTATTCTGCCAAGAACAAAAAATAATTTAAAATCATTTTGGCATCCTATCAGATGAGGGTCCACATCGTCTCAAAGTATCTAAAAGAGGTTACATTGCTCATTAGTACGTGATTTTGAGTATCTAGTCTAGCAACCAATAATAAGAAACAAAGAATCCATCCCTTTATTATGGACTGTGGCCAACGACTCAAAAGGAGCAGGAAATATACCTCACTATATTATAAAAGATACTACAGTTCCTCTTCATCGTCATTAATTTCAATAACCTTCAGAAATCACTGTTTACAGGATGCACAACACACAAAGCCAATTCTGGTCTAAAGATTACAAAAACAAAAATCACCCAATCTCAAAGCGAAAGAAAAAAAAAACCCACATTTTCAAAATATATATGAAAATCCGATCAATAACAATCCACAACAGACAAGAAGCATTAATCGAAAACCATACATTAATAGAATCAAATGAAAATAACAAAACAAAATTCGAATTACCACCTTAACCGTAACCGATCGATCACATGGAATCGTTAATCACTCCACCTCCACCACCTTGGGGCCTAATCCACCAAAAAGGAATTAGGAAGAGAACACGAAAAATCAATCGTACAGGGAGTGAGTTGGCGACGTTTAATTAATTAATTACCGTGGAGGGCCCTGCAGCCGATGTTGGCGGAGGCGAGCGAGGTACTGCTTGACGAGGTAGCGGCACTTGTGGAGGTTGTTGATGCCTTCGTCGCGGTAGCACCGATTGAGCTTCTTCATAAGGATCATGGCCTGCTCTACGTCGATATACTTCTCCCTCAGTTCCTCTAACGTCCTGCCTTGATGGAACTGAAAACAGGAAGAATAGAAACTGCTGCAAAATTTGGTTCTGGGCTGCTGCACAAATTCTGAAAATTCCAGAATTCCTCAAGAACACCAAGAATATCAAAATGCAGAATTTGATGAGATATGATTCTGAACCTAAACAGTGTTTCTATTTGTGATTGAACAACTTTGTTTGCTCCTAAATTACACTCAGAAATGAAAAGGAATTGGTGTTTGACAAGTCTCACAATTATCACACCCAAGAACACTCTAAGAACATGAAGAACATTCAAACAATTTTTCAGAATTCTAACCTCAAGTTCAAGCCACAATCAACATACACTAAACAATGTGACTCACTGAAAAACACTTACAGAACTAACTCACTTGAATATGGAAGAGAACAAAATGATTTCTCCACACTAAACATTACATTTCTGCAGCATATTTAAGCATCACAAAGGTGCAGTCCACTAACATAGGAACTAGTGTAGACCACTTAAAACTCTGAAAACACTGAGTAAGCATGCTCACTCTAACCTAACAAGCATGTTACCTAACCTGACACTAGACAGAGAATAACACGAAAAAATACAAGAGCATAACAAACTAAAAGGAAACCAACAACATACAGACTTTCCCCTTCTTCCAATGCTTGCAGACTGTCCCCTCTTCCAAGCTGTCCAATGGAATCCGAAATATGCAGCTTGATCACATTCTAACACTCCCTCTTGATCAAGTTGCTGCACACATTTAGTTGAGCTCTCAGTAATTGGTACTTCATTTTTGGAAGTGCCTTGGTGAATACGTCAGCTACTTGACTTTCGGAGCTGCAATATTGAACCTGAACTTCGCCTTCATGCTCTGCCTCTCTTATAACATGGTATTTGATCTTGATGTGTTTGGTTCTGCCATGATCAATAGAATTTTTAATCATAGCTATTGCTGCTTGATTATCACAGAAGAGTTCAGATGCCTTCATATTTTCTTGACCAAAATCCTTGAGTAATTTCCTCAACCAAATAACTTGATTAACAGCAGGTCCCGCAGCCAAATATTCTGCCTCTGCAGTGGACTGAGCAATGGCAGTTTGCTTCTTTGCACACCAAGACACCAGATTTGAGCCAATTAAAAGTACAAAACCTGTTGTACTCTTCATATCTTCACAACTTCCAGCCCAATCACTATCGCAGAATCCTTTAAGTTGAGCATCACTTGAGGTAGTATAACCAAGTCCGTAATTTGAGGTGCCTCTGATATATCTCAAGACTCTCTTGACTGCTCCAGCATGGATTCTTTTAGGAGCATGTAAGAAATGAGAGAGCAAATTTGCTGTGAACATCAAATCTGGCCTTGTGATAGTAAGATACATTAAACTTCCTACAAAGCTCCTGTACTCCCTCTCATCAGTTGCCTCTTCGTCTCCTTTCAAACTCAGCTTTACGCCAACAACTAAAGGAGTTTCTGCTGGATTACATTCACTCATCTTGAATCTTTTCAAAATCTCCTCAGCATATTTTTGTTGTGAAATGAAGATGTACCCATCCTGTTGATGAACTTCAATTCCTAGAAAATACTTCATTAGCCCCAAATCTGACATCTCAAAAAATCTTGCCATCTCAAGCTTGAATGCTTCCACCTTCTCCAAATTACTTCTTGTGATTAGAAGATCATCCACGTAAAGTGATACAAATAGGAAATGCTCATTACCATTGATCATGGTATAAAGAGTTGGCTCATTAATGCTTTTTGTAAAACCAGAATTCGGCAAGTGATCATTAATCCTGGTATACCAAGCTCTTAGAGCTTACTTCAAACCGTAGAAAGCTTTGATTAGTCTGCACACATGATCTTCTTTTCCCATCTCTATAAACGCTTCAGGTTCCTCCACATACACTTCTTCCTTAAGGAAACCATTGAGAAAAGCTGACTTGACATCCAAGTGAAAAACTTTCCACTTATATTGAGCAGAAAGAGCCAGCAACAATCTGATGGTGTCAATTCGTGCTACGGGAGCAAAGGTTTCCCCATAGTCAATTCCAGCCTCTTGCGAGTATCCCTTGACTACCAACCTTGCTTTGTGCTTATGAATGGACCCATCTGCATTGATTTTAAGCTTAAAAATCCACTTGACACCAATAACCTTCTTATTGACAAGCCTAGGTGTGAGTTTCCAAGTTTCATTTTTCTTGATCATTTCCATTTCTTCTTGCATTGCTCTTCTCCATTCTTCATTGCTTACTACTTGTTCAAAGTTTGCTGGTTCCAAACACACTTGATTGCATTGTTCATATATTTCCGCCAAGGACTTGGTTCTCAAGGGTGAAGAATCTAAATCACAGTCCTCCTCATTCAAATTGTTTTCTTCCTTTTCTGCAGATACTCTTGGCTCCTCTTTCTTTTCAACCTCACTCTTCTCCCAGTTCCAAAAAGCATTTTCTTCAAACTTTATGTCTCTACTTGTAACCACTTTTCCTCCATCCACCATGAAAACTCTATAACCCTTGGATTGAGAGCTATATCCCAAGAACACTGCTTTTCTTACCTTTGCTTCAAGCTTCTTCCTTGTCATATCTGGAACATGGACATAACACAATGATCCAAAAATGCGCAGATGTTTCACAGTTGGTTTGACTCCACTCCAAGCTTCAATTGGAGTCTTTCCTTCAACAGACTTGGTAGGAAGTCTATTCAGCAAATACACAGTAGTATAAGCCGCCTCTGCCCAAAACTTCAATGGCAGCTTCTTGTCATTAAGCATGCACCTGACCATTTCCATAATAGTCCTATTCTTCCTCTCCACTACGCCATTTTGCTGAGGTGAATATGCAACAGAGAGCTGGTGATGAATCCCTTGAACTTCACAGAATTTGTCAAAGTCTAACGATGTATATTCCCTTCCTTGATCAGATCTTAACACCTTGAGCTTGCACTCACTTTGTCTTTCTGTTAATGCTTTAAACTTTCTGAACACAGAAAGCACTTCTGACTTGTGTCTCAAAAAGTAAATCCAAGTCATACGTGAAAAATCATCAATGAAGAGTAAAAAATATAGATTACCACTCAAGGATGGAGTGCTCATTGGTCCACACAAATCAGAATGGACTAACTCTAGCTTCTCTTTAGCTCTCCAAGTTGCATTTGTTGGAAATGAATTCCTATGCATTTTTCCTGCTTGACATGCTTCACAAACTCCCTCTAGCTCACTTAACACAGGAAAGTCTCTAATCAATTGATTCACAGAGGCTTGCTTCAAGGATTGCAAATTAAAATGACCACATCTATGATGCCACAAACTAGTCTCTTCTTGACTACAGACAAGTGCTCTTTCATAAGCAAATTTCCATTTTAATGGGAAACTATTGTTCTCCATTTTAACTTTTCCCAGCAATTTACCCTTTCCATCCACAATAACACAGCATTCATCTTTAAATTCAATAGAGTAACCATTCTTCATAATTTGAGAAACACTCAGCAAGTTGTGCTTTAGTGTAGGCACAAAGAGAACATTCGAAATAAGCTTTGTACCTTGCTTGGTTTTGACAGCAACAATGCCTTTGCCTTCAGCTTGAACCACTTCTCCATTTGCCACCTTGACTTGAGTTGCAGCAGACTTATTAAGCTCCTTGAACCACCTGGAATCACAAGCCATATGTTTTGTGCAGCCACTGTCAATGAACCAAGTTGCAGTACTTGATTCATGATCAGAAGTGATGGCCATGAATATAAATTCCTCATTTTGCTGAAAATCAACCATTTTGGCCTGTTGTTGAGGTTGTATTTGTTGCTGAGTAGGAGGTTGATCCTGCTGCACATGATTTAAATTTGTTCCCTGACCCTGCTTCATTCTACAAAATCTCTCAATGTGCCCAAACTTGTGGCAAAAATTGCATTTTTTGGTCTTCCAACATCTCTGTTCAGCATGACTTGCCTTTCCGCAATGCTTGCAAGGTGGAAAATTTGTTTGAAATCCTCTCGCCTTTGCAATATGCTGTGCATGTGGTTTCTTGTCTTCAGAAAACTTTGAGCCTACCTTGTTAGAAGAGAACTTAGCAGCTTGCTTCACAAGTAAAGCTTCTTCCAAAAAAAATTCTGCCTTCTTTGTTTGCCTCTGTTCATGAGCATACAATGATCCCACAAACTCATTTACAGAGATAGTAGTGATATCCTTGGATTCTTCAATAGCTGCTACTCTTGCTTCGAATCTATCCGTGACTGTGTTAAGAAACTTTTCAATAATCTTGTGTTCTGGAATCCTTTCTCCATACAGCCTCATTTGATTCACAACTTCTTGTACTCTTGAAGAGTAACCTTTGATTGATTCTTCTTCTTTCATCTTCAACATTTCAAATTCCCTTCTAAGTGTTTGAAATCTCATCCGTCTTGTTCTTTCTGATCCTTGAAAGCTTTCCTGCAACACTTCCTAAGCTTCTTTTGCAGTTGTGCAACTCACAATCAGAGGGAATATTGATTTAGAGACAAGTGAATGCATATAGGTGATGGCTATATTGGCCTTTTGAACATTTTCTCTGTAAGTTTTTAATTGAGTCACAGTCAAGCTCCCAACATCTTCAGGCTCTTAGAATCCATCTTGAATTTGTTCCCATAGACCGTTTGCCATAAAGAAAGCCTTCATCCTTACTGCCCAATAATCATAGTCTTCTCCATTAAAAGGAGGTGGGGCTGGCAATGATGAAGATGGATGCGAGGTTGATGCTGCATTACTCACCATGTTGATAAGCTTGGTCTCGCAAGATCAGAGCTGCTCCGTTACCAATTGATGGAACTGAAAATAGGAAGAATAGAAACTGCTGCAAATTTTGGTTCTGGGCTGCTGCACAAATTCTGGAAATTCCAGAATTCCTCAAGAACACCAAGAACACCAAAATGCAGAATTTGATGAGGTATGATTCTGAACCTAAACAGTGTTTCTATTTGTGATTGAAAAGCTTTTTTTGCTCCTAAATTACTGTCAGAAATGAAAAGGAATTGGTGTTTGACAAGTCTCACAATTATCACACCCAAGAACACTCTAAGAACATGAAGAACATTCAAACAATTTTCCAGAATTCTAACCTCAAGTTCAAGCCACAATCAACATACACTAAACAATGTGACTCACTAAAAAGTACTTACAGAACTAACTCACTTGAATATAGAAGAGAACAAAATGATTTCTCCATACTAAACATTACATTTCTGTAGCATATTTAAGCATCACAAAGGTGCAGTCCACTAACATAGGAACTAGTGTAGACCACTTAAAACTCTGAAAACACTGAGTAAGCATGTTCACTCTAACCTAACAAGCATGTTACCTAACCTGACACTAGACAGAGAATAACACTAAAAAACACAAGAGCATAACAAACTAAAAGGAAACCAACCACATACAGACTTTCCCCCTTCTTCCAACGCTTGCAGACTGTCCCCTCTTCCAAGCTGTCCAATGGAATCCGAAATATGTAGATTGATCACATTCTAACATGCCTGTTCTCCGGGTCCAAATCCGGCGGCGTCTCATCGAACTCTACTCTCTCCACCCCTTTCGACTTAAGCCAACAAAATTGTGTGACATGTAAATTAAAGTGAAATCATCTTAATTTGGAATTCCTAGTGGTGTGTAGTGTGCTAGATTTTGAGAGAATTTATATTGCTTGTTATTAAGCAAATCACTGTATACCTTCTCTTGGCCATACCGTGGATGGTCCTTATTCGCGCCGATGTTGGCAGTGGCAAGGTACTCCTTGATGAGGTAGCCGGACTTGTGGAGGTTGTTGATGCCTTCGTCCCGGTAGCACCGATTGAGCTTCTTCCTAAGGATCTTCGTCTGCTCTACGTCGATATACTTCTTGTTAGAACAGAACTCCTTCCTCCTGCACTGTTACACTACTTCTTGCACTGTGTGGTGATGTGGAGTAGACAAGGCTGTGAATATAATAACTGTAGATGCTTCAAGGCGTACTGCTAATGCCACTTTCCTTAAGACAATATTTGCCACCACCACTTTCTCTAAAGTCGGTATGCAACGGTGTCTTGCAAATTTGCCTCGGAGATACAATGAAGCCCCTGGTTGGAGATGTCTTGCATAAACACCACAACCCTTGATCACTTCCCGAATATAGGCAGAATATCTATTTTATATGGTAACTTCTGCAGTAGT